>CAJNIZ010045890.1:20197-35021 GCA_905231905.1 Symbiodinium pilosum
TCAGGGCCTTGCTCGCAGCTTAGGGTTTACAGTTTAAAAGGTTGATCTTAACGATTTTGCGGGTACGGTGTTTACACAGTGTCTATAGGTTTTAGACCAGATTTTTGGGGGGTGGCCTTAAACCCTAAACCCTAAGTCGTGTGGTAACAAAGTCAGGTTCAGGGATGCCTCACTGCGAAAAAAAATGGCTGAAGTAACATGGGGGGGCTGTTCTGAAGGTCCTTTTAAAGAAGGGCCTCACAGGGGGATCCTAACCAAACAGCGAACCAACATTATGGCCACTTTGGGGACAGGGTTTTTGAACAACTACCACATGAAACCTGAACATGGACTTTTTGTTGGAAACATCCTTTCTAAATGGGGGCTATACAGGGGTTCCATGATAGATTGGAGGAGGGTAAACACGTGGGAATGGGCAAGTTTTCGATCTAAGAGCCGAGCCAGAAAGGCAACTCTTCTGAATGCTGAACGCCAAATCTTCCTGAACCTTGCTTGCCAGACCTGTATAATGCACCTGACGAGGAACCATTCAGATCATAAGCGTCCCGCTAGGAAGAAGCGGGGAAGCTTGCTTGGCAGATTGAACCCTAAACCCTAAACCCTAATGCATGATTCATGCATTAGGGTTTAAGGTTTAGAGTTCAATCTGCCAAGCAAGCTTCCCTGCTTCTCCCTAGCTGCATGAACTTAGCATCTGAGTTGCCATCAACTAAAGTCTCCCACCCACCAAACAGTCGGTAGGAGCTATATCAAGTGCATCTGGGGATAATAGAGGCGTTACATGGGGACGATACAGGGATATTACCCCTTATAATGGACAGTCAAATGGAGAAGAAAAGAGATATGAAAGGGATACTGGGGCTAAAAATGGGTTATGTAGGGAGAGCCCCTTCCCTCAAAGATATTATGGGTGTATGCGGGCATGCCACAATGGACTGTTTCATATTAGGGGTTGAGGGTTTTGGTATCAGGGGCGGGGGGAAGGGGGGGGGGCGGTAAGGCATTATGAACAAAACCGGGATGCAACGCCCAGGTTCTAAGAGACAATTGGGGATCCCCTTTCACTATGCCAGAATATTATCATACTTGCTAGGGACGCATGGACACGCAAATAAAAACCCTTAGTTTTTGAAACTCCATACAACTAGCGCAGCAATGCTAATCAAGAAGCCTTGAGGGTCCAAGGGCCCAAGTACTAGGGCTTTAGGGCCCAAATACCATTAATATTATAGTGTATTTGGGCCCTAAAAACACTATTATTTGGGTCCTTGGACGCAAGACAAGTAACCAGCGTAATCGCACCGTCAGACTAAACGCACTCGCTCTCCCAAGAACTTGACAACCAGCAACCCCCGGGCGCAGGGTTTATCAAGGCTTTCAGGCTTGTACCCCTAGGGTTGTAGCCCTGGGTTTTGGGATCCTTTAAAGGGACCCTCGGGGGCTACATTGGCTCAAGTAAAGGCTATAGTGGGGCCATATTGGGGAAACCTTCTAGTACAACCTTAGGTTTACAACCCAAGCACCCTTGGGTTTAGGGCTAAGCTCTGTCTGGTTCTCAACAAGTCCCGTTTTAAAAGGTTGTATTTTACTGGCAATTGAGTTTCCCGAATTTGACATTTATCGACCTCCTATGAGCATCCAAACCACCCCTTAGTTCTCTGCTTTCGATGGCCACTACCGAAGATTTTCTGTCTTTGAGGGAAGTGGTGAATAGACTTGGGGAAGGGGTCAAGCATGTAAACGTTTTCAAGGTGGTATAAAACCTGAGTCGTCTGATCCCGGGTTAAGATAATCCAGGTTCTATCAAAAGAATTCAACTGCCTGTAAATTTAGCTTCAGAAGGTTATCCACGAAGAGCCCCGTCATGATCATCAAGCCCTATATTGATTCCTCGTGGACCTTAGTCGGATCGTGCAAAATGAGCAGCACAAATCTGCAGTATAAGCAAACTCTAAAGAAAGCGATCAGATCAACTACAAGAGCGTAGATTATCTGGTGACGCTAAGAGATAAGGATCTTGTAGGAGGCCTTCTTGGTTGGGATTACATATAAATTGCGACGACCCGGGGGGGGGGAAACGGTAAAGGCATCCGTCCCACTTGCCCCACTTGGCAAGTGGGGCAAGTGGGTCAAGTGTCAATTGGGGCAAGTAGAGCGAGTGGGTCGAGTGGGGCAAGTGGCAGCGGACCCTTAACCCCCCCAACGCCGACACTCTCTACAAACACTCCTTGATAGTCAACCTACCTACTGGTGGATACTGGTGGTAAGTAGGGAATAAGGGAATATGATCCCTACAATATTCCATTACTCCCTACCCTAAACCCTAAACCCTGACCCTATTCCCTACTAACCCCCAGTAAACCCAAAACCCTAAACCCCAAACCCTAAACCCCAAACCCTGTAACCCTAAACCCTAAAAGTCAAGGTGGGTCGGGTATCGAGATCCGGATCCTGAGTTCAGGCAGATGCGGGTCTTGCAGGATGCGTTGAGGCATGTGGGCTGCGCAATGCTATTTCGGTTATATAACCGGTTTAGTGTTTAGGGTTTAGATATTTAGGGTTAAGGATTTAGGGTTTAGATATTTAGGGTTTAGGATTTAGGGTTTAGATATTTAGGGTTTAGGGTTTAGGATTTAGGGTTTAGATATTTAGGGTTTAGGGTTTAGACATTTAGGGTTCAGGGTTTAGGATTTAGGGTTTAGAGTCTCAACTCCTTGGAGGGGGTTATATAGTGGATTCTATAGGCGAGCATTATGGGGGATTCTGACGGGGGGTAACAGGACTTTAGCCTAGGCTATAGTTCATGGTCTTACCATGGCACCGCTGCAATCTCTACTAGTCTCCAACAGTCCAATCTTCATTGATGAGGCCTTGATTGCGCGGCCCATGCATGCAATGCGGGGAAGGATATAGTAGCTCCATGATATTTGGAGCATTCGCGGCAAGGGGTTCCAGAGCCCTGAAATGGAAGACTCGATGCTGATTCCTAACACGTTCAATGCCCAACTTCTGAACTCGTCTTTGTGGTTGTGCCCATCGTCGCAGTTGTCGTGGTCGGCGTCTCTGTCCTCGGCCGCCTCATCCTCCTCCTCCTCCTCCTCCTCCTCCTCCTCGCCCTTGTCATCCTTGTCGGCGTCCTTGGCCTCCTCGTCGTCACCCGTTTGCACGCGTCGCCATCGCTACTGCCGCCCTTGTCCCGGTTATGGTCGCCCCCGCCGCCGCCGTCATGGTGGTTGTTGGTTGTAGCTCGTGACTCGTGACCCAAGCAACGCTCGCAGGGGTTGGTGTTGCGAATGTTATATGTATATGGTTCAACAGTCTACATCTTCTAGATCAGCCCAACCAGCAATGAAATTTATGGCACCCCTCTATGCAGTTCAGTTTTCTTAAAGCCTGTTAATGGCGCGAGAGAATTGTTCAAGAGTGACAAGCTACAGAACGCTTTCAGATGCCATGCAGGAACATGACGTCTGACCTCAAGCACATCTATCAGGACATTCATGCCGAGATGCTGCTCCCCAATTCTGGGCTGAAAGGCTCCGAGTTCCGTTCTGAACCATTGTTCCTCTGGTATGATTACTTCTGTTGCCCGCAACTCGAGAAGACGGACTTCCCCAAGGCCATTGACTCCATCCCAGCATACGTTGCCAAGTGTGCCTTCTTCTTCGTCCTGGTTCCGGTGATTGAGTCTCCAAGCATGTCCAAGGTTTTCACACCTGCATCGTGGGCGGCCCGCGGATGGTGTCGCATTGAAAGGCTTTGCAGAGAGCTATCAGGAACGGAGAGTTCCTACATCATTATCAAGAGCAAGACTCAGTTCGAACTCACCTCCTCAACCGTAGGCTCCTTTGGTGGACCTCCAGGTGAGGGTACCTTCACAGTGGCCGCAGACAGGACCAAGCTTGGCCCAGTTCTCCAGAAGGCTCTACACAGGAAGTTGTTAATGCTGTTGGAGGCGCAAGATTTTGTGGGCTACCGTGTGTGGATGAACCTGCAGGCCGTCCTTCTCAGAGGATTTATGGTTCAGCCAATGCACACCATACTCCCAGCTGACCGCGAGATCGAAGCAAACCTAGACGTGGCCTCCCACGAGGTTGCAGATTTCTTGTTGCAGAATGGTTTTGCTGCAGTAGGAGACGTGGACAGTTGTGGATGGTCGCCAATGCACTATGCTGCCCTTCGTGGGGAGCCCTTGCTGATACAAAGCTTGATCGAACAGCGAGCTGACCCTGACTGCAAGGCCAAAAAGGCCAACCCCAAACATGGCACCACCCTTGCCGGGGTTTCGGCGCTGGATTTGTGTCTCGTGCACCGGAACAATGAGGCTGCACGCCTCCTGATCGCTGCCAATGCCAACGTGAACGGGGCCTGGGGGCTCTCCTCAGCATGCATAGGTGACAATGCTGAGGGTGTCCGCATGCTATGCGAGGCTGGTTGCAGTCCTCGTCATAAGGACAAGTACGGCACATCTGGGATTCGTACTGCCTGCATGTTTGGGTCTTTGTGGGCTTTACAGGAGCTAGTTTCGCAACTGGGACCATCTCTGGAACCGAAGGATTTGTCCCAGGCCCTTGACATTGCTACAATTTTTCGAGGGCACGGGGAGCTGGTGAAGCGGCTTATAGATCTGAAGGCAGACGTGAATGAGAAGATGGAGCTCAAATGGGATGCAATAAGCATCTTTATCAGGTTGAAAGCCCTACATCTAAAATTTGGCATGGACTCCCCCCTCACGCTTATTTGCTATCATTATGCAGGAAGGACACCGCTCATGGCCGCCATTCTGATCCTTTTCTGCATGGGACCTCATAGTAGCTCACAGATGATCCCACAAAGATTACAGAAGTTTCCTTGTCTTTTCCATTCCTCCATTCCTACCCGGAGCCCTACAACCCATTAGTTTCCATTGTGTTTTCCACTCTTGCTCCGTACCAATGGCCGTCCTGAATTCACTATACAGCCCCGTGTGTAAACCCAGTTTCCATTTCATGGCCAGGTTCCGTTGCATTTGGTTCCCCATTTGTGGGGGCACTATCCCGAAACCTTAGAACTTCGACATGATAGGGGCCCAAATAAACACCGAAATATTCGAGCCCTCACTAACAGACCTTCCCAAAGTGAGCATTATTTATGTGACACCCTAATCCCGGTAAACTACTGCATAATACTGCATGGCCTCGTTGTTCATTTCATGCTCCATGTTCCTTTCCATTTGATCCTCCAATATTGGCAAACCCCAAACCCTACATAGTAGTTTCCGCCCTTGTTCCATTGTCCCTATATGTCGTCATTTTGGGATACACATGGAAACACCCACATCCAGCAGAATTCGCTAGATAGCCGCAGTTTCCATTTCATTGTCCATCTTCTTTCCCACTTCATTCTCCAATATTGGGCCAAATATCCCTATAGAACCGCTGAATCCTGGATGAACCCCTGTTCTAAGTCCTGTACAATTCCCAAAAGGCCTTCGATCCCAAACCCTAAACTCTAAACCCTAAACCCTAAACTCTAAAACCTAAGCTGTGAACGCCTAGTACCATTATCCTTATGATTGAAAACTTCCACATCCAGCAAGGATGGGTCAATATGAGAGCGCAGCCATCCTTATCGAAGCGGGGGCCAGGTGGGGCTTAGAATCTTTAGGGTTTTGGATGTAGGGTTGAGGGCTTAGGATTTAGGGTTGAGTGTTTAGGGGTTTAGGGATTAGGTGTTTAGGGCTTCGGATTTAGGATTTAGGGTGCAAGGTTTACAGGAGTTCTTTAGGATTTAGAATAAGGGCTTACATAAGATTTACAGGGGTTCTATAGGGATGAAGTGCCCAATATTGGAGAATCGACTGGAAAAGAACATGGAAAATGAAATGGAAACTGGGGTAATAGTCCCCCGTAAGTAGATAGGATATTGGATATACGGTGATCTTATTGTAACCTACCCAAAGTCATACTCTATCTTCTTAAGGGGGACTTTAACCCTAAACCCTAAACCCTATATGTAGTGGACCAGGTTAGACGTCCGAACTCCGAGAGGATTTTCAGCAGCCGACTTCGCCCGTGAGCATGACGTGCCAGACTTCATTTTACAGGCGTTTCAAGGTCAGCCACAGGCATGTGAGAAAGTAGCAGCACTTGCGCTGAATGACGAAATTATTGAGGAATTCCTTTGATGTTTGCGGCCCAATTACATAGATGCTTTGGCCTAAACCTCGGTGCCAGCCCTTATGGCTGTGCATTTTTTAAATGCGCCATGTGAGCAGCTAGTTAGCTAGCAGCTGAAGTACATGAGCACTCTCATCTTTCTCACCCGTTCCATGTTTCACCTGCATCTCCTTGATCCGGTGGACCTTATACTGCCACAGGCATTTTCCACAATATTCTGTTTTTTGGTGAGTGCCATGGGCGAGAGCTCGTTGGCAGGCACACGAAAATTGCGCGCGGTAAAGAGGTCATGTGGGTGGTTTCATCAACAAGGGGGGCCCCAGGATAGACCCTTACCATCCGGACTCGTACTAGAGGGAGTCCCTAACCCGAAAGAATCCCTGTTTCAAAGTACAAACCAGTTATGCCTGCTGCATACTTCCCCTTGACTGTGAGTCCCTAAACCCTAAACCCTAAACCCTAAACCGCGTGGCTCCAAAATAACCGTCTTGAGCACTCGTACCTTTTAGGGTTTTGGGTTTGGTGTCAAGGTTTGGGCTTTGGGGTGTGGCCCCCCTTAAGGAGATAGAATATGGGGTTTATGGGGGTCTCATTATCATATACCCAAAGCCAAATTCTATCTACTTAAAGGGGGATAATATGTCTAGTTTGTAATTTTGTAATATGACCTCAACTATTTTCCAACATTTTTGGTTTCAGGTCGAAGGGGTTGCAGTATAGGGGCTATACTGGGATGTATAGGGTTTCTGCAATGAGGACCCTTTACCCTAAACCCTAAACCCGTATGTGGGGTTTACGGACCCTTGGCTCTACAGATGGCCTGGACGCGAAAGCGGTCCTTGATTCAGCCTAAACCCTAACCCTGAAGTCGGCAGGCTAAACCTTAAACCCTCGTATATATTTAGGGTTTAGGGTTTAGGGTCTAGGGTTCATATATATATATGTATATATACATGTTACTGGCGCCAGTGCATAAGGTAAATCCACTTGTCCATAAGGAAAACCCACTTGTGCATAAGGGAAATCCGCTTGTGGATAAGGTAGGTCACTTGTGCATAAGGTAGGTCTGACTTGTACATGAGGTAGATCTTACGTCGCGCAGGTAAACTTGACCTAAAAAGGTGAGGTCAACCAGCTTACGAAGTAGGGCAAACTATGTCAAATCTACTCGTGCCTAAAGCAAATCCTACTTGTGCACAAGGTGAGTCTTACCTGTCAGTAAGGTGGCCTCGCAGGAACTTCCCAGGGTTTTCAGGGACCTAAAGGCACCCAAAAAACCTTCCTACTGGCTTTCCAAAGGCTTCCCAGGAGGCCTCGAAGGCCAAGAAAAAGAATGGAGCCGACAAAAACGGATGACTTTATACTTTCTTGATGCTAGAGGATTGTATGAGCGAGTGGGCGTTACTCTTGAAGTTGATCTCGTTGCTCTACTAAGTTACTAGAGAATGCCTGTACTTGGGATGCCGAACCCTAAACCCTTAACAGTCTTCGTTACTTAAGTCGTAGGAACAGCCAGGTTGCTACCAGGTCGTGTCCTTTAGGTTTAGGGTTTCGGCAAAAGGGTGTAGGGTTTAGTGTTCAAGGTTTGAGGTTTAGGGTTTAGTGTCTTCTACTATAGATGACTCGAGTGAATGGGATACTATATGGCGATTTCCAGAATTCATCAAACCCTATATCTCCCCATAAACCTACAGTTTCCATTTCATTGTCCATTTGCTTTTCCAGCCGATCCCCCGTTTGGACCCTCAAATCCCTAATCATCTTCTAAGCGTGACCTTGCACAGGGGAGAGAGCAGTTCATTGATCCAAAACTGGGGGTTTGCAAAAATTGGGCCCCCCTTGTGGGAGTCCGTGTATTACATTAAAAGAAATGCTATGGTAGTAGTGAATTGGGTCTGAATTATGCGGGGGCCCCCTGTGGATGGCGACGGGTACTGCTACTTGCAACTGTGGGGTCTGTATCCGCTGCTGGTGGCGTTGGTGGCGGTGTTGGTGGTTGTTGTGTCTATAGCGTATTATAAAAACGATACATACAGTACCTATCTCGGGCAAGTTGGATCCTTGAAGATATTTCTTCTTGGTGACCCAATAATAGGGGGTACAAAAGTCCATGAATACTGCCTACTTTAGGCCCCCAACAGTCCGCAGAACCAAATCATAGGGCCTTACGTCCCAAATACCGTTAACATTATAGTATTTGGGCCCTAAAACCCTACTATTATTTGGGTCCTGGGACCCTAAACCCTAAACCCCAAACCCTAAACCCTATATATACCCCTATAACCCCCTTTAAAGGGACCCGATTATTTGGGTCCTGGGACCCTTAGGGGGCTATTGGGAGCCTTGAGGAGTACGGCTGAAGCTTTGGCTAGGTGCCTTTCGTCGGTCGCATCCCAGTGGCGTCACCACTCAAAGGCTGCTTGGGTGTGGGGTGGGGTGTAGCGGTTTAGGGTTTAGGGTTCAGGGTGTAATTAGCTGTGGGGATCCAAGGCTATGAAGAATGATACCTATCTGTTAGGTGGACCCCCCACCCAGTAATAGTGACTATAGGGGTTAATAGGGATTATATATTCCAATAATTAAACACTATTACAGGGTGGGGGGTCCTCCTAACCTATCTGGCGTCCACAAAGTCTGTAATATAGTACCTACTTGAGGCTACTTTGATCCCTAGGTGAGGTCTTAGTGGATTTTTGCTGCTTGTTTTCTACCTTGTTACCTGTCCGAAGTGGTGCACTGCGTAATGGTTACCTTGCTGGTTCTTAGTTGGGAATAATGGAATATCATATTAGATAGGGATTATTTTCCCTTATTTCCTACTATAACAATCTCAGTAGAATCCTTAACGTGTACCTTAAAACATGGAAACCCATAGCACGCTCACGATTTCACAATCGCCGCAGCCCCAGAAATATGCACGCCAAGCATCGCATTGAAATTTCGACGCGGACATGTGAGGGTTCCGAAGAATCGTCGTCGGAGTGATATGAGTAGCTGAGTTGCTACTGATGAACTCTAAGGGTTACCATTACAATAAAGCCGCAGTACTGCGTAGTATATAGGTAGATTGGGTACTGCCCCCACCCGGTAACAGTCTATATTAGGGGTTCTATATAAGGGCTATATCTAACCATATTGCAATTACTATCCAACTGTAACTGAGGGGGGGGGCAGTACCCAATTGGTAGACATGATGCCCTAAACCCCCAACAGGTAGACATAATACCCTAAACCCTGAACATTGCGGTAACTTAGCTACAACGTTCCTGAAAATGATTATTCATTTCTGTTACCACTAATCCTAATATTTAGCTGAAATTCTAATTTCTACTGGGGTTCCAAATCCCTTGGAGTTAGTTCATTGACAGCAACTCAGCTGATGTTGAAACATTGCTACAGCAACCTATACGCATGGCCGACCTCGACCTCGATATCCTCAGCTCTAAACCCTAAACTCTGAGCCCTAAACTCTAAACCCTATAGGGTTTAGGGTTGGGGGTTTGGGGTTTAGGGATTAGGGCTTAGGGTTGGGGGTGTGGGGTTTGGGGTTTAGGGTTTAGGGTTTAGGGGTCTAGGGTTTAGGGACCCTAAACTGTAAAACGGGTTGCTGTTGGGGAACTTGATCGAGGCAACTTTGATATGGACACACATGGGCTACAGTGTAAACTCCTTAAAGGGGGTTATGTCTCGGGGATAGGCCAGTATCGGGGGGGGGGGGTTATTAACGGGGATACTAGGAGTTTAGACTACATAGCTCATATGGGGTTTAGCGTTCGGGGTGCAGTACCTGGTATGGTTTCCGTGTACTGGTAACTGTATTTCACATTCCAAGCAGCAGCCGTGTACACTGACAGATTCAGCTTCACGATGCTGCGTCTAGGCTAAGTGTATAGCTGCGGGTTCTGTTTGTTTCCAGTATCACCTGGTCATAAGTTAGGTTTTCCCTACCTGTGGTTCTTCTCATCAGGTTCTGCGAATTTTAACTTTATTCGGTGTCGAGGGTAGTCGTCCAAGCCTCAACCCTAAACCGAAAGGAAGTGCGGAGTTGAAAGCAACACCCTCCCTCAAGCCTCCGACCAGGAGCAGGTCAGCAGCCAATGTTTTGTGCACGGAGCTGAGACAACGGAGCTCAGTCATAGCTGCAGTATTTGCAGGAGTCAGGACTGAGAACTAGCAGAAATTGCAGATGTGGACAACTTACCCCTTGGTACTTCAACATCATGCAAGGAATGATGAAAGCGGCAATGTGGATCCAACATGGAGGGTGGAAGCATGAACAAGGGAATAGCATCGTGTTCAAGCGAAACATGGAACAGCAGTTCTGCGTCTTGTCAAGATTCAGGTTTAGGGTTTAGGGTTTCCGAGGTGCAGAAGAACCCTTGGTTCATTTTTGGTTCGTCAACATGGCAGACTTCACCAGCGGCCTGCAGCAGTGTAGCGTCAATTCAACTTACGCAGAACTCCCTTTCAACAAGCCGAGACATGACTTACAACCCTACCCAAACCTCCAAAACAGTGTCAGTAAAGCCCAGCGAGAACTTGCCTCTGCATAACGAGGAATGAAGGAATGATGGACCCTTATAGTATTTCTGGAAAACATCCATTCCTAGACTCTCTGCTCGACAGAAGTAGGCTAAACAACCCCTATATAAACCAAGTTTCCGCTTGATTTTTCATTTGATTCTCCATTATTGAGGTAATATCCCTAAACCCTAAATACTATGGTAGTTTCAATGTTTTTTCCAATGCCCTTACATTGCCTTGTCCCTATTCAACCCCATGTATCCTCATCTATACCCCTAGATTTGGGCATAACCCTGAACCCATTCGAAACATCCCTAAACCCTAACCCCGATGCCGATACCCTAAGTCTTGAATCCTAGACCCTAAGCCTTAAACCCTAAACCTTAATCCTTATAAACCCTTAGCTCTATACCAAGCCGAGGCTTGGTATTCTGGTGGTTTTTCCCAGAAGGATGGTGAGAAGCTGCACCCTGACGCATACTTTAGGAGTTCGGGTTTAAGGTTTAGGATTCAGAGTTTAGGATTCAGGGTTGAGGGTCTTAAATAGAGGGGCCCCAGCCCTAAGGGATTAAGAGGGTTCTGGAACGGTCATGGAGGACCTTGTTTTGGGATTCTATAGGGATCATGTTGAAACATACCCATGTCTCGGAGTACCCTGGGGGAATACCCATTCGGGGGGCCCACTGTGCTGCAAAAAAGCATTTGCTCTGGGCAATTTGGGTCCTTCGGTATAAGTCTGATAACGTAGACCCCCCGCAATCAATAAGAAGCCTTTGTCACGTCTTTGCTTCGCAGTGCCTATGTTTATAGTCCCCCTTAAGTAGATAGAATATGGATTTGGGTATAGTATAATATGATCCCCATATACCCCATATTCTATCTACTTAAGGGGGACTATAGGCTAAGGGCTCTTACTGCCCTTAGCCTTGTACAACTCATCTTTAGCAGGCTACACCAGTTTTCAGCTTTGTGAGATTAGGGCTCACACGCTTGATCCCAAAACGGCTTGGAAGTATAGTTCCTCCTTAGATAGCTAGAGTATGGAGTTGCCCAAAACAGAATATAAGATCACCATATACTCCATATTCTATCAACTTAAGGCTTAAGGGGACTGTACTCCTGTAGCATCCTTGCCGGGGACGGCCATGATTCCTCGGACATCCCCGAGCCTTTAGGGTTTAGGGTTTAGGGTTTAGAGTTTGGGGTTTAGGGTTTTTAAGGGGTTTAGGGTTTTAGGGTTTAGGGTTTAGGGTTTAGGGTTTAGGTTGGGAGGAGACGCAGGGGGAGCAGGCGAGGTATGGAATTGGCTTCCTGGATCCCAACCACAAAACCCTATAGTCCCTCTGAAGTAGATAGAATATGGGGTATATGGGGAAGCCAATTTCTATCTACTTAAGGAGGACTATGATCCCTAAGCTCCTGATACAGAGATCCCCAATATCGTACCCTCATAATTGGGGGAGTCCCATGCTTCCAAGGGAAGACCTTTTGATCAAGTTTATGTGGTTTAAGGGGGTAGGGTTAAGGGCTGCAGGATCGGGAATGCAGTTCAGAGGCAGCTTGTCCGCTCCTTGCCAATCAAGCAGAAGCTTCATGGAACTAATGGTCCCCCTCTATGCTTCCCCAGTATGTGGACCCCAGCTATAAACCAATAAAGGAGCACCCAGCCCTCCCTGATCTTTAAACCCTAAAGCCCTGCCCCCTAAACCCTGAACCCGAACCCTAAACCCTAAACCCCATCCCTAAACCCTAAACCTTATGTTTACCACTCCTGGGCCCAGCATTGAATTCTCTACGACCACACGCTATACCCCAGCAATTCTTAAACACGAACCTCGTATTCGGGCCCCGCCTACCACGAACCTCCCTCGACCCCTGTACCCTCTCATGGTTTGGGGCCGCCTTATAACAAGCGGGGTGGTAAGTTTGAGAACTACGGCTATAAACCCTAAACCCTAAAGTTATAACCTTACTTAAGGTAGTCGGAACCCACGGACCTCCAAACACGAGTTTCGTCGGGCTTCCTCAGCACAAGGCTCTCGCCGCTAATCAAGGCGGTGAAAGATGCAGGGGTCCAGGCCAGTCTTGAAAGTCTTGAAGGACTATAGTAATTCAGGGTCTATGTTGGAGTCCACCTATTTTGGGAAACTACCATGTGGGAAGTACATTAAAAGAATGCACGGAGTAAGTGTCGTCAGCGCACATGTCCTGGTGTGCTTTTCGCAAAGAATGGTGCAACACCTGCTGAAATAGTGTTTCTTCTTTGGGGTACTTATTCGGGATGTCCCAGCGCTGTAGGGTACAGACTAAGGGGAGCCTCTCCTAAACAAATGTGACGCGAGATTTGGAACCAAGGGCTAGCTCCAGCTGCGGCAGGCTAAGGTTTAGGGTTAAGGGGCTTATGTAAACTGTTGGGGGACCCCGCTCATATTCCCTCTATGATCTCCTGTCGCGCATTAGGCTCTATCTCCGCCATTCCTGCTTAACTTGCTAAGGGGAAAAGGGAACAGATTATATACTATATAGACAGTATAAAGGGATCATATCCCCTTATTCCCTTCTAACTACCAGGAAGTAAAGCACGAGTCGTAAGCCATTGGCTTGGAGCCAATTTGGGAATCCTGGGCTTGCAGCTGATTCTGTCTGAAAACCTGAACCTCAACCTACACCCTAACCCAGACCCGTGATTAATAAACCCCCTCCCCTTAGTAGGGATTGATAGTGATCCTAACATTAAGGCCCTAAAGCCGAGTTAATCAAGGGTCTAAATTAAGCCGGTTTGGGAGGAAGAGAACATGGAAAATGAAATGGGTACTGCGGTTAGGTGGCTTCACAGGCAGCATGCTTTAGCTGTGTTGTTGTCGAATGCTCCTGAGCCCGCAGCATCTCAGAAAATCTTTCTCAAAGTAATTTAATGTCAAGTTGGTTCTGCCCCAGTCTCAACTAACATGCTTGCACGGAAGCACAGAGGTTTATAGCATTTTATGCCAGCAGCAGGGTTCCTGACGGCTTGCGCAATAAGCCGCCCCAACTGACACAATGCTAAGATTCGGCATGATGCAGGCTACCTGAAGGACGAATCTTAGTTCTATTTCATTTTGCAGATGACATTCTGGCATGCTGAGGTTATTCTCGCTGCACGCAAGTGCTTAAGTTAACAATTTTAGTGACGAGGCCCGCTAAATACATGTTCCTGCTAAAGCCCAGATGTTAGTTCTGAAGTTGCCGGTTGAGATCTCAGGTGTTCCTGGTTTCCGGGAAAAAGTGGCTCCCGAGAAAGCTTCGGATCTTGTGAGATTCCTAACAGTAGTGAGCATGCCAAAAAAGACTGAAAATTCAATCACAGTTATAACAATAGTAGCAATAGTAAGCATAGCAGCAGTACTGATAAGTTTGATAGTAATTATAAGAAAAGCAAGAACAGTGTCAACAGCAACCAGCACTGCTGGCAACATTGGGCCCTAGGCTTTTTTTACATGGCAGCTGTGCCATTTGGAGCTTCCCCTCCCTAAACCCTAAACCGCCTAAACCCTTAAACCGCTTCAGGATGCCGTCATCTTCCACTTCCCTGATGCTTATGAGACCTTGCCTCAGTATCTGATTTTTATATGGACAGATGGGGCTATGTAGGGGTAGGGGTCTGTTGGGGAATCGAAACGAAGATGGAAATTACTATATTATTGAGGGTATACGGTTCTGGGATGAGGGTTATAATCGAGCATCAAATGGAACAAAACATGGATAATGATGGGAAACTGAGATTGCATGGATTTAGTAGGCTATCTCACGTCCCTCCGGCAACAGTACCATCTCAAATTCCCAAGGGCCAAGCGCGAAATTCTATTGAGCATCAGCCGAAGCACTTCCAAACGGATTCAGGTGAGAAGCCACCCTATAATCCGGGTTTAGGGTTTAGGGTTTAGGGTGCAAACTCCCACATTCTATATCCAAACAAGCTAATTTTGTATACTCCCAGATAGTCCCTATAGCCCGACTTATGATGACCCCCAAGCCCCCCAACACCTAGGCCCGCCTAGGCCCCTTAATTAATCCTAACCTTTGACTCTAAACCCTAAACCCTAACACTAAACCCAACACATATAGTCCCCCTTAAGTAAGTACAGTGCATCTACTGGATAAGA
>CAJNIZ010045891.1:5905-41873 GCA_905231905.1 Symbiodinium pilosum
TGTAACTTGCCTCTCTACCTACCCAAGACAAAGGAGTCAACCGAAAAGAGCATGCGCAGGAACCTTTGCCGTAGTCTTCAAGACGGAAGCAAATCCCGAAATCCAGCCGAAAAACCTTCGCGGAAGCAGCCGTGGAAGGCGGAGCAAAAAAGACTACAAGTGCTACTCGCGGAAGGTACGCGGAAGGCCTCCGCGGAAGGCGTAGTTTCTGTAATAGAATTTAGATGGAATAAAAACCACCGCTCGACGAGATAACAGACGATGCTGGGCCAAGGTGTGCTCCGCATCGTGCTCGCAGCTTGGCGGTCGCCAACGTGCCCATGGAGGGCAGTGCAAGGATGTATTGCTCAAGTGAACGCTGTGTTGGTGCATGCATGCAACTTCACGGCGCGGAGGCCACGAATGCTTGCTCGTCTGGTGGGTCCTCCTCTCCTTCGCTTGCAGATGAGGCATGGTTTCGTGCAAGCTGCTCTGCTATCTCTGCTTCCTCGTCGCAGCGGGGGCTGTGCGGGCCATGTCCTACCGAGGCTGACGATTCATCTGCAGGCGGCGTTGCAAGGTCTATGTATTCCTCTTCAGAGTGAGGGTGGTCGAGCGATGCGTGTGCTGATGCGTGCATGTGTTCATGCCGAGATGCGAATCGGCACCAGGGGCTGTGCAGAATGTCGCTGTGCGTCAACTGCTCTGCTGGCAGGGAAGAGGGGACTTGCAGCGGAGGCTCGGGCACTGGTGCACAGCCACCACGGGCCATTGAGCGCTGCGGGCGCCAGTTGCCTGCAAGCGCTGCTGTGATCCCACGCTGGATGTGGAGGTTGGAGAAAGTATCATTCCTGCTATACAGGCGGCTTTAGGGTTTTGGGTTAAGGGTTTAAGGTCTAAGGTGAAGGTTTAGGGCCTAAGGCTTCGGGCAACATAGAGCGATAGATGGGGCTGATGCTGGTGTTGTACAGAGCTTAAATCGGGCTCTGCGTGAGGATGCCCAAAGCCCTGAACTTGTATGGGGATGCTATGGCAGGTTGCATTTACTTGAGAGATTTACTCTAAAAGGTTATTCCTCCTCGCTCCGTAAAAGGGGGCTTCAACCTGCAAAGTGTATGGCTTCCAACTTGGAGGTCCATGGTCATTGTAACCCAATTAATGTTGACTTCGGATTAGTAAAAGGGGTCGGATTAGAGCTAAATCCGGTCTGAGCGGATTAATAACAGCATACAAACGGAATAGCGCATGCTAGCTTCTGAAAATGCCCAAGCAGGGAATAAGCAACCGACCCCCTAACTAAGTATTTGCAGAAGAAAAAAATCTAAGTTGCAAATAATCATATGCTAAGCCTTATGGATCTCAAACCTACTTAAAGCCTTTTGGCCAGAAGCCAAGACGATTCTGATTCTCAGGTTTTGAGCACGCCAGAAACTATCGATTTCTTATAAGACAGCTTACTCGAACAGGCCAAGCAATCATGTTTGCTAAGGGGTACTATACTGAGACTGCCGGAACGGAATGATGGCCATTAAAAAAGGCACGGAATAATTAGGGCTCTGGCAGGCATGGACCCCAGAATCTGCACAAGAAGATTAGATTTACATTGCAGATACTTATATGCTAAGCCGTAGGTCTATGGATTTCAAGCTCAATAGCAGCATTTCGGCCAGAAACCAAGTCGATTCCAGTTCCCCAATTTTTTGCCTGCTTATTCGAACAGCCAAGCAGTCATCTCTGCTAAGGGGTACTATACCGAGACCGCCGGAATGGAACAATGGCCATTAAAAAGGGTACGGAGTAATCAAGGCTCTGGCAGGCATGGACCCCAGAATCTGCACAAGAAGATTAGATTTAAATTGCAAATACTTATATGTTAAGCCTTAGGCCTATGGATTTCAAACTTAATAGCAGCCTTTTGGCCAGAAATTTGAGCACGCCAGAAACTATCGATTTCTTATAAGACAGCTTATTCGAACAGGCCAAGCAATCATGTCTGCTAAGGGGTACTATACCGCGACCGCCGGAACGGAATAATGGCCATGAAAAAGGGTACGGAAAAATCAGGGCTTTGGCAGGCAAAAGCACTTGGCATCGAATTAACATCCATTTCAAATCAATTGAAATTTACCTGTAATCCTTTAAAAAACCAATTGAAATCGAATGGAAATCCGTCTGAAATCAATTGAAATCTCATTTGAATTCATTTTTAAATCAGTTGGCATCGAATGAAAATCCATTTCTAATAATTGCAGTTTAAGTAAAAGCCAATTTGAATCGAATTGAACTCCCTTTGAAATCGATTGAAATCTAACTTAAGTTCTTTTTTAGAACCAACTCAAATCAAATTAAAGTCCCTTTAAAATCAATTGAAATCTAATTGAAATCCCTTTAAAAATCAGTTGGCATCGAAGTCAAATCCATTTCAAATCAACTGAAATTTAATTAGACTTCTAAATATTCGGGTGGGTTTTAATCTATTAGGGGGAAGGGATTAAGTAATATGTTAATTGCAAATATGTCCCAAGCCTTGGGCCAGAGGGCGTAGGGTTTAGGGTTTATGGGTTCCCCTGGGATCCCCCCCAAATCCCGTACTTGATTCGGGCCCCCCCGGATTATTCAGATCCGTACTTGTTGGTGAGGGGGGGGGGGTTTTATGATCAGAGCCCCCCAGTATAACTGTAGTTACAGCCCAACGATACGCCCCCTAAGTTACCTAATCGGGTGCGTACCAACCAAGAGACTGCCAAATCGCACACGTATGGTTATGCTGTTTTGGTCCGTAAACCTTAAACCCTAAACTTCAACGTTTTTTACTTGGAAAAAAAAGTTGCCTCTAGAGTCGCAGGGTAAATACCTTTGAGCAGTCTACGTGGTTTAAAGTTTAGGGTTCAAGGTTTAGGGATTAGGGTTTGGGGGTTTAGGGTTGCAGGTTTAGGGTTTAGGGCGTAGGGTTTGGGGCTTCAAGAAAAGGACAGCAGAAATCCCACAGGAGGACTGTGCAGGGATCATCTTGAAACTAACACTTTCGGCTACCTTCAACCACCCCTTCCACCCCGTGATGTAGACCCGTGAAGAATCAGCCCCGTCCCTTTAAGGGCCTTAATGTCAATATTCCTCTTGTAATCGCCCCTTCTGGCCCTTGATCCCCATGATCTGCACCCTACCCAAGCCCCGAAAGCAGGCAGAAACGTTGTGTGTTGGGCAATCTTTGCGGTGTTTGGGGCCATGCTTCTACCTTGTAGATCTTAACTGGTCGGGGCCGCTAGTTCTCTGGCCAGGTGAAAATTCCAAGTATACCCGTCATCCGCGCCGCGGGAGCTCTTGGATGAGAGCTGCATTCATTAAAAACGGCTCTGACTTGCTGTTGGGTCTTTGCATGGGTTAATTTATCTACGGGACGTTTGGTTGTGGTAAGGGGCTTCTGGCCGGAACCCCGGCCTAGCCCGCCTCTCTCTACTCTTGTCACCAACGAGCGTGCTTGGCTGTGTTTGCCGAGGCGAACTCGACCATGATCCTCAAAGCTTACTTAGGGATAGCCCAATTTTTCGTGCTTTATCGTGCTGTGCTAGAATTTCTTAATATACTCGACGAACTTGTCTGAGAATGCGCCCGTGGCCCTTGTTGTTGGGTAGTCCCGCGCTTTTATTTTCAGCTTTTGTTTTCTTGGGGGTGGGGGCCCCATTCGCGGGGGCGACCAACCTATTCTTAGATGCCATGCACCACGTGCAAGGTATCCACGCTCTCATACCTCCCCAACTTTAAGGAATCAGCGTTTCCCTTCTTGCAGAAACGTGGACTTGTCACGCACCACAATTCGCGGGAGTGGCACCTACAACTTATCAATGCTCATCAATTTCCTTGTTTGATCCAAATTGGGATGTAAGTCTAGCCTTTCCCGCTGATTGTTTGTTGACCATGACCTATGCTGTTGTGAACGTCAGGCTTTGATATGTTTGAAGGTTGTTTGACTGCGCAACCCAGGAGAGTTGCATGTCTTATAGGCAACAGGTCAGTAAAAAACAATGTTTCGGAGCATGTCCGTGAATGTGTTTTCTGTTATGCAAATCATGGAACCAAACAACCAAGCAAACACCTTCACACCGCCACTCAGCTCGCAAATTATGCTATCGACGCGCACAGCGCGATTCCATTGTCTACTGGAACGGCTTGAGCTGCATTATTATGGTTTTCAATACTGCCCTGTGCTACGCCTCAAGCGCTGTACGCCAGCCCATGCCGAGGCGATCAACGGTGTGGCCACTGTGACAGGACCGCCGAAGTCAGCACTTTGGGACGGAATGCTCTTGGAGAGCAAGGCATCCACCGAGCTAGCAGAGTTGGAATCAGTGCCTTTCCAAATGCTTTTAGCTGTTTCTGGGAAGGCCCCGGACATTGCTGACTCAAAGGTTTTTGTTGCCGGGCTCTGAGGGGCTTGCGACGAGAGTGCATCTTCATGTTTTGCACCACTTTAGTCATGGAGCAGGGTTCCATCTAATGCATGCCCCGTCACTAACATTTTTCTTCATACCAAGACATGAACCCATGTCAACATGAATGCGCAGCATTGGCAGCATCTAGCTCTGAGGTCATGAACCGGTTCACCGTGAAGGATGATTGTGAAAAGGAATTTGAGCAGCGATGGGCCCAACGAGAGAGCAAGTTGCAGGAGGCTCGAAGAACAGAAGCATGCTAAGTCGTTGGCCTCCCAAGTGTTCCAGCGATGTTCGTCGGTTTCCTTTCTTTGGAGGCTGATGGCTTCAGGTTCTTCCAGTTGCTGAGGCGAGATCAGACCCCAGATGATGATGTCACTTGAAGCACTTCTAAGAATACCTCACAATGGCTTTCTGACAACAAGCCTGGCTTTGTGTCAGCGTGTGTAAGCAAGGTAAACTACATCAGCATGAGTGCCTGGACAAGTCGGGATGCTTTCGACAAGTGGTGGGGCAGCAAGAGCCTTGCACTCAGCTGCAACTGACCCCTAGCTTGGCACACGTAGCTACTAAGCATGCCTTCCTGAAGCGAATGGCTGCAATACATAGCGCAGGTTCACTAGTCACTAGGCATCGGCTTTTCGGAGTCCAGAGTCAGGGATTTGCTGAGTGCATTGATAATGAAAGCCAGGCCGCTCATTGAAGAGGGTTGTGAAGCACCTATCCTTTCCCATCTTTTAAGCAACAGATTGAGCAATTTTCAGGAGTGTTTTATGCTCTGTCTCGCCCAGGCTTCGCGAATATGGCGCAGGCAGCAGAGCTAGTGAAGCTTTCATTTGCGAAGATTGCGTTATCTGCTGTGGAGCTGGGTTGTTGTTGGGACAGGTCCAAGGAAGCTTGTTGGAAAGCGCCACCTGGCGAAGTATAGCTGTAGCCAATGGCCGAGTCTTTGCCCACAGCACGGAAAGAATTCTTTCCGAAGGGAAAAGGCCAAGCACTCCTTACTTAGTAGGACAAGTTGGGCAGTCCGCTGAACTGGAGGGGTGGACATCCAAGACGCAGGGCTGTTCGCAGCCAGTTCATCCGAGCACCTTTGCGGCGCCCACTTCCTCGTCCTGCTGGGTGCATGTGCTCCGGGTTTAGGTCATGAATCTCACACCGTCCGTGGTCATGTGCGCGTTGAGCGAGTGTCAGGGGCAAGGGTGTGCTACTTCTATGACCATATGTGTCCTGACATGTGACGCATCAGCGCAGGATCACAAAGAAGGAGACAAAACCACAAGTCAGAAAGAGACCAGACATCGGATAGAACCCAGGCATCAGGTGAGTAGGAGAAGTTTTGCACATTTGGCATCTATTTAATTTTTTTGTTGAGCTGTCTGTTTCTAGGTTCTGCAGGCTTGTTCTTTTTTTGTACATTGTTTGACGTTGTCTTTCGCTTCTCTTGTTGTTCATTTCCCTGTTGTCTGCCATGAATGTTCTTTCTGAAGTGTGCGCTTTCTCGGTGAAAGTGGAAGTGCACAGCATGCTCGCTTCCGTAGCTATCCATCACGCTGTAAATCCACCTCTCCAAGCTTTTGTCTGGACTCGCTGAGCAATTTGTGGAGCCCACGACAGAGCAACTTGGCAGAAAATTCTGGCAACGTAATTGAAGCTCAACGCCACAAGACATAGGCAACCTGCTGGCGTAGTACAGCTCACTTGCGGAAGCATGAGCAAGCATTTGTGAATTGCGCCTCAAATTGATCATCATTGATCTCTGCGGGCTTTTCATGGAAGCCCGCTGGATGAATGTCACAAGATTTGCTGGGATACCGGTGATGGCCTGCCAAGGAAATTGTACGCTACTTCTACGAAGGCCTGCCACTGGGCCGCATACGTGGTTTTGCGTTTCGTGTCAGCATGTGTCAGCCTTGAAGCCCAGCACGGGGCATCCTCTGAAGCTACAAGAAACAACTTTGAAAGCAAGCAGCTTTGTTAAAGGCAGGCATTCAAGTGGTGGTTCTTTTGTGCATGCCATGCACGTAGTTATGTGAAGGGCTGAGAAATTTGGATTTGGAAGTTCTATGCAGTTGATACGTTTCAAGCCCAATCGTGCATTTCTCAGGTTGGTCGTGGAAAGCAGCGAGGGCATTTGAAGCAAGCTGCTGCCGCTTCATGACAATCAGTCGGTCCAAGAGTTTTCGATCTTTCGAGGCTTTGGTATTAGATGCACGCTTCGTGCGATCTTCCCCTGCAATTTTCCGTGGACAGAAATCTAGTCGAAATGTCGTGCCTGGACGTGAAATCACGTCAACAGTCAATTCGCATTTCAGGATAAGCAGTTTACGGCTGCGCCTGGCGGACACAAGCGTTTATTAGTTGTCAAGTGTGGCGAAAAGTCAAACAGGGTCGTGGGTTGATGTTTCTCTCTTAATACAAGTCTTTCTGCGCCCTGATCTTGTTGCGCTGGTAGGGCGTCTTGCCATGAGTCAGCCGAGTGTTATCAGTAGGTACTTCAAATCTAGCATCCAGCGTTCAGGGTATCTCAGTAGGCTAGTCTTTGACGGAAAGCATCTTCCAACAAATGCTCTGCAGCCATGGCTTGCCGACTGCGACACGCAGCTCCGCAACTTGGAAGCAGCTTGTGAGCGGTCTGCCTCGTGCAAGCTTGAACAAGTTTACAAGTCATGAAGCTATCTGCAAGTATCTCACAGGACAGTGAATGACACAAGCTTGTCAACCCATTCCTACATAAGGTCCATGCAACGTGGGCACCACGGTGCGCCGAGCATCCTTACCTTCATGGAGCGGCAGAAGTTTATTCACAGGGTCTTTGGAGATTCCGTTGTGCTTGTCCTAAGGAAGGCAACAGAAATTGAGAGCTTGAACGTTCCTCAAGCAATCTCAGTCAGTGAATATGGCAAATATGGTCCACAGCTCAAGGCTGAAAGCATGCTGAAACACACGTTGAAAGCAGGAGCAGGTGGGCAGCTGTCATTCTTCCTGCTTCGTATCACCCCGCATTTTGGATTGTGTTCACCCTTGCCATGGTTCCCGTTTGACCGGCGCTGGGGCCGCTCATGTCGGTGCTCGGTGGATGCCTCTTGGTTGCACCAGCACCCAGCTCCAGCAGCCATTGTTGGTTCTTGATGTGCATGGCAAGTGTTTTGCAAGGCTGTCAGATGCTGAGCTGCATGGCCCAGATGCTCCGCAAATGGCTGCAGAGATTGTTTGGAGTACGGCGCAAGCCTTATGAGCCCAATGTATGCTTTCTCTGTGCATTTGGATCCCCTTCTTGCTTGCTCTGTGCACTCAAATTTCCTGGAAGTATTTACTGTTACAGTTGTTCGTTCGGGCAATTTTTTTTATATCAAAAGTCACCGCATAAGAACAAGGCAGATGGTCACGCGGACATTACTTGTTGGTGTGATCAAGTCGATGTTTTCCGCTCTCCTATGAGCAGTTTGGCTGGCTGGGATAGGAAGGTCAATCTCACGCGTGTCACCGCTGCTTTGCAACACCTTGTGGACACAAGGTTGATTGGCACGACATGCGTGGCCAGTTTGGCTGCAGCGGTACTCAGCTCCATCATTTCCTTTTTGGCCTGGGCTTCACTATGCTTCACTACTGAATGTGGGCGAATCGTGGTCCAGTTCGGGCCAAGTCCAGGGATCAGCCATGTTGCAACAGATCAAGGAACCCATGGCGTCTTGAGCTGTGAATGATCCGTTCTGACAACCATGCTGGAGCACAGAGCAGCTGCAATTTTAAGGCTATGTGGAGTAAAAAGCAATGAGGATCAAACATCATGAAATACGGATCCATACAGAATCAAATAAGGATCAATATCACAATTTTCTACTAGAGAGAGATCAAATGAAAAATCCCTCCGGCAGCCAGAACAGCTGAATTCGAGTAAGGACAACCCAAGGCAGAAAGGAGGAAAGGAAGGAAGAAGCAACGAAGGACGGAGCAAAGGAGGCGGGGAAGAAGGAAGGTTTTTCATCTTGCTTCTTTTTGTTTTAAGGACTTTCCGCCGTTTCATCATTTCCATCAGAACATGAGCTGTCTAATAGAGAAAGGTCATTTATTAGGAGTTGCTTTGTCTCGTCTCGCGAAGCGTGCTTTATTCCTCACATGTTGTACTCTATTGTTCGTCGGGAGCTCAGTCCTGCTCATTGGAAAAAAGAATCCTCATCAACAACTGCTACATTCCTCAATGGTTTTGCAATTGGGGCGGCTGCACCGACTCGCATCATCGGAGGACGGGAGGGATGTGGAGATATGTGGAGATAGTGCCAAGGAAATCAGTATTCAATTCAGTATTCATTTTCCTCACCGCATTTACGGATGGATTTGGACCCCGGTGGGATGGGAGGGGTCGAAATCTCTTGGAAAATAGTGTTGGGACAAACAGGACTCATTTTCTTCACCGCATTTGCGGATGGATTTGGACCAAGGGGATGGGAGCGGGTCAAGTCCATAGAAAAATGGTGGGAAGAAAGTCAGTGCTCCTTTTCTTTGCCGTATTCACTGATGGGTTTGGATCCCGCGGAATTCGAAGGGGTCGAATCCATTGTGGCTCAGTTGTCCAGAGGTGCAGGATTCAGTTCCCAGGTGGATCTTGATGCCCCGCATCTCCAACTCGCCTTTCCCAATTATTGGGCTTTGAGCAGCCACCAATCTCCTTTTTGGTAGCTGCCCTTTGGCTCAAGCGGCTCAGGAAGACTTGGCTCAAGGCACACGAGCCGGCTCAGATTGTGTTGTAGTGGACAGTGCCGCGTCTATGTCTCCCGTAGGCGCCATTCCAAATAATCCGTTGGCTTTGAACGATCTCCAACGACAACCAAAGTTTGCAGTACTGGATGAGGATTGGCCAGGAGGATATGCACCTATGATCGATGGGGAAGATGCCGACTTGGGGCATTGGGGCAATGAAATGGAGATGGAGGGCATTGCTGCAATCGGTGGGAGCAACAATGGCGTAGTTTGTTAGGAAAGCGATAACGCATTGGGAGACCTCAAGATGAGCCTTAAGGATGTGCTTGATTAAGCAACCTGAATCACCTTGACTTGAGCGACGTCCGAATCAGCAAAATTGAAGACATGTTCAGTTTTTTGAAGAGCTCGAAAATCAGAGATGTCTCGCGCATTGCAACGAGAGTGCCTGACAGTTCATGTCCTTAGCCCTGGCTCAGCCGTCTGACCCACCTGTGCGCCCACCATCTTGCGATGAAGTTTTTCTCGGCTGACTGTTCGATTCGGTCAGCTGTCATTGACCTGTGGGACCCAGGCTTTGCTCTGTTGGAAGAAGTGGCCTTGCCCAGGCATGACATTTCTTCCTTGCTACAGTCTGCTCCGCCCCGTCCTGCGAGAACCGCAGCCTCTGATCTCATCGCCAGCGCGAGTCCTGTCCTTGCATTGCGGTTTGTGGTCCTTCTGTGCACATCGGAATTTCGGCTATGAGCTGGCGTAATGCGTCCCTCTCATTCGGATGGCTTGTCTGCGCTCTCTCTCCAGGGGAATAAACACGCAAGCTCGTGATCTTGGAAATGGTCACTTGCAATTTAGCTGGCTGTCTGGTCTTGCCCGCCATTGATTCCGGACCCCAAAAGGAAAAGCTAATTAATTCATGCTTGCTTTTCTGTGATTTTGAATTCGTTTTACTTAATTCATCTTATTTCGTGTTGATTCATTAGTCGTAATTGATTTGTGTGTTTTCTTGGTTTTAAAATTGGTTCTAATAGGTCTTGATTGGATGATGAGTTGGTTTGGTTGAGATTTCAATTTGAATATTCATTAAGTCTTATTTGTGTTCATTCGATTTTGGACGCCTTGGAATACTTTTTTCTGTTAGTTCACATGATTTTAGTTAGGCTTCAACTAATTTTGAATCGCTCCTTACAGTTTTTGAATCTGTCTCGTTTGCGAAACAACTTTGAAAGCATTTGCCATTATTCTAAGATTGTTCCACCAATCTAAAGAAAGATCCTCTCACGCAAGGTTCATAAGGGGTAGCTCAGGAAGCAATGTTTGAACTTTCAATCCCTAATGAACTTCAATGAGCAACTCAGGTCTCAGAATCCACATCCTTGTGGGGCCTTTGAGGTTTCTAACTTTTGGCCTTAGCTTTTTTGAGCTGATTTTGAAATTAAACCTCAAACCTAAACCTTGCTGTCTTTTAGTGTCTGGGCAAAATTTGCTTCAACGCTAGGGGGCTCTTGCTCCCAAACCTGGCTCTGCCTTTAAAGTTGTCTTTGACCCCAAATTTTGCCCGAAAAGTATGCTTTAGATCTAGGTGGATTTTATGAATCAAGAGCACGGATTAGGGCAAGTGTATGGGTGGCACACAGATTATTATGATGATGTGTCACTGTCTGAGATGCAGCCATGGCAACAGCAAAGTTGTGTTGGTGCACATCTGTTACTGTTGATACAGAGACGCAACCAGCAACGCGACGTGGCCATAGAGCCAAGACGTGTGCATGACGGAAGGGCGCGACTTGCCTACGCAGACATGACTCTCGTATCGCATTGTCATCGAGTCATCAAATGCTTGTTGCTCGGCATCCGTTCCGACAGTCTGGCTGCTTCGGTAACTACTTTACTGGCTGATGAATCAGGCAATTTGAAAGGGTAGTTTGCCACGCCCTGGATCCAAGTAAGGTGCAGAGATGCGCTTCTTGCAGACCTCAATGAAGCTACACCTCAACAGGCCAGTCTTCAAAGGAAGCCTGTATTGCAGAATTGACTGACCAGAGGTTCAGGGGCCCCTGGAGGTTGCACAATCAATCTCCGAGGCAGGTGCAGTGCTCCGGAATTGCATCGAAGAGGTCCCTGCAGCTTTGGCAAGGAAGAGCTGGCGCACATTCTTGGAAACAGTTTTCCAAGCTCTGAGCAGCGCCAGTTCGCGGAGGGCAAGGCCTTCAATGTGCAGAAGGTTGAAAACAAACACGACATCGGCTGAGTGCCTGGAAACCAGAAGACCTTGCCAGGAATCGGAGGACCTGGAACGGCTTCAAGAGGACATCGGGGCACTGTGAGGGACAGCTTTTCCATTGTTTTTCATTGAGCACTAATAAAAATAGATGTCTTGCAGGTATTGGGAACTGTGAATGTTTCCCTGTAGCAGTTGTAGTCAGCCCAGGTCAATTTGTACATCAGTTTGCACTGTACCCCCAGGTGCCTTGAGTCAAGCGTGAAAAGCTTTGCAGTCTGTTGAACGTAGCAATATTATTGCCGATGCTGGTAGCAGAGCACGTGAAAGGCCTGCATCTTGTGGGGTAGGATGCGGTAGGTACCCTCTTGTGTCCAGGCTGGGCGAGAACATCCACCCAGTAATTCAACCCCTAGGTTACTTGCAGACTGCTTCGAGATCTCTGAGCCATGAGTGTCCCAGGTTTACGGTACCAGCCGCCGATCGGAGCCGCAGGTACTCCTTTGGAGACCCGACCCGGATCATACATTTACAATGGTGATCCCGCACCCTTCCATGACTGTGATTTCAGGACGCTCATGTGCCTGAATCTCTAACAAGATGCTGTACGCAGCCGCCCGCAAGTCGGAAGCATCTGGTTCGGTAGCCGAGAGCGCTGAAAGCCCTCGCATTGGACCATCCAGCCGAGGATGAACCTCATACCGGCCCGGAGGATGAGAAAGAAGAAGCTCCTGACGACGACAGCGGGAGTGCCGCAGAGAAGTTCAGCACTTCCTCCGGCAAGGGGAAGGGTTTGACGAAGTCCAAGCTTAAAGGTCTGAAAGGATCCAAGAAGCGCGGAGTGCTGTCTATGTCATCCCGCAGTGGAGACATGGATGAAACCACGTCCTATGCGTGCAAGGCAAGGACAGAGAGGGTGGCTCGCATCGTAGACAGACTTTGCGAAGAAGCTCCCGAGCTTGCCAAAGTATCGGGTCGAATCTTTGACGGCTCCTGGAGGACTTCGTTCCGTCGTGGAGAAAATGCGGCAGGCCGTATCTAAGTATTCCTCCATCATCTCCCGTGCAGCCGAGGAAGCTCGAGAATTGTTCCGAGCTAGCAGCTAGTAAAAACAAGCAAGGAGTGCTCTCTAGGCAAGCCGGAGAGTCCATGGCAAGCCGGAGAGTCCATGTTGTCGTACGTGTCACGACGACGGCGATGGTGGAAGCATGCGCGCATTGGACACGAGAATCGAGCTGTCAGAGCCGATACGTGTTGAACTTGCAAGTTTGAGCTGCCAGGTGAGCCAGGAAGCCCTGGTCGTCAAAGCGTGTGCCAAAGACTGGAAGAGCCTCGAGTCCATAGCCGCTGTTCCGCACGTGCCCGCTTGCGGTGGCAGGGTGCTGTGACAGTTGTGGTGTGTGTGGCACAGGCTGAGGTCATTGAGCTGTGGCCTGATAGGGTTCCCCACGCCCGTAGGTCGTGGGTGATCAGCAGGATTGCGTGGATAGAGCACCAATGCAGGCGCATCACTTGGTATTCACTTGGTTCTGAGCTGCTTGCGCAGTGGCAGAAGTCTAGCCGCGAGGTCCACACTCCTTGCAGTTGCCTTCGCGTTTCATAGCGTGCCAGTTCCGCTCGCGCAGAGCATCGAGGTGAACGAGCGTCATGAGTGGTGGTCAAAATGCGGCATGAAGGGCAGCGCCTGGTCCGCCCATTAGACGTGCAAAACAACACCATGCGCAATGGCTTACATGTCTCGAGGCACTTCCTAATGATAGTGTAAACCTTGTTGAAGTAGTGCAGGCCACCCTTAGACGATAACAAGTTATTTCCTATCGCATGGCGTCGGCCGACGTGGGCTGAGAAAGCTCCACCTGCTTCATCACGCGTCGGCCGAATGTCCCGGCAAAGATAGCTCGGTGATCTCTCACCAGCTCAGGCGGGAGCTTGGGATGCCAGACCAGAGGGTTCTGGGTTGAGCGTTCGTTCAAGTTGACAAAGCCGTGGTATCTCACACCGGCTGTCAATAGCCAAATCTGCGGCGCTTCGCAAACATGGTGCCGCAAGCGGGTTCAGCCATCCATCGATCGGTCAAAGAATGCCGGCCGGCGTTGTGCTCGGCAAGGCGCGCCTCATAGCCAAAGACCATGCCGCCCTGCTGCGTCATATCGGCGCGCTTACGGTGTGCCCAGCCCAGGCATTCTCACGGTTGGGTGGGCTCTGGCGGCGTCTCGCTCCATGTGAGTCGAGACTAGGCTTGGTTTCTCCTCAATGTCACCCTCAGCTTCTGGCAGGTCCTGAGAGACACCTTGGTGAGCTGCAGCAAAGTTGTCTGCAAACTTGGCCGGTGGTTGGACGTCGTCTTGGTCGCCCCGACCAGCTGTGCCCTCCGCTCAGTCAGCCTCGGAGGCGGCAAAAACCTAATAAGAAGGATTTAAGTTTCCACTCAGCGCGGACAACCCGCGCCTTAGAATAACAGGTTGAATTCCAACCCTCATCTGACCTGCCCCAATGTTGGGTTCAGGAGAGGGCCAAAGCGCCTTTTTTCAGGACCTTCAGGGTTAGAAGGCGTAGGAGCCTGGGTACCCCTGTCGCTGGTCGTGATCAAGGGATGAGCCTGCGACGGGGAGCTTAGGGGCAGGTTTTGCGGTTCACACATCCTAGCCTCGTGAATTTTAGGTCCTAGGTCCTGTGACAGGTCTATATTACATCAGTGTTTCTAGGGCCCTCCTATGGGCAGGTGTGCGTTCAAGGTGAGGATCATACAAATCGTAATCGCCATACAAACCTAGCCAGTGAGGTCTCAACCTACCAAGCTCCTCATCGGAATTGCATCTCGGATTTTGTGGAGGTTCCTGGCTGGAGGCGGGTTCAGGTTCAACCTCCCTATACGGGGTCTTGGGATAGCTCTTAAATCCTCGAACACCTCTGGTCTCTCATGTTGTAGCAATCGTGAGCTAAGGATGTGCCAAGGTCGTGCTGCAGGATGCGCGTATCATAGATGGACTGCGATGAGCCCATCATGGCTACAGGTGACAGGCTATTGACCATGATGAATGAGGATCATTCTCTGTAAGCCTCAATTGTGCATTCCCTTCGGGCCTCATGCAAGGATTAAGGATCGATGCTGCGCTCTGTCGCAATATAAGGGTCGACAGTCGACGTGCAATCTACAAACAAACCTACAATGCCATCGACAGGAGTAGCGTCCAGGCACGCTGTGGCGTCATCAGAGGTTGAGGCCTGGACAGTGCCTAAAGCCGCCGCAGTAGCCTCAAGCAAACTACAATTCCGGCGCTCTTTTTGAAAGTCGCGGGGAACCTCATCAATAAAAGGTGCTGCGCGAGCTACCAGCTACCAGGATGATCAACTATGGTACGTGGGGGCATCTCCGGATCGTGCGTCAGGGTGGGCTCTCATCGCTTCTCCCTGATCCAGGTCCTTTGGGCAAAGTTTGTCGAGAATCCTGCGGAGAAGTCTTTGCGCTCGCGGCATGTCTGCTCGAGGGGTGGGCTTGGAGCGAGAAAGTCCTGAAGCTGCTGTGAAGGCGTGATTTTTTTGCATAGCCCATGCAAAGTGGTTAAAATTCTGGGCAATAGCTCATGATAGGCCTTGTTGAACTGTCCGACATAAAAAATTTGCGATCGGCGCCTGCCATCACCGTAGCCCTGGCGTCGGCTGAACCTTCTGCGCCCGAAAGTCACGAAGAGGCAGCTGCCATTGGCGCCGACCTGGGTCGACGGACGTCTGCCGTCCACCGCGAAACTCGTGTATGAACTGGCTGCTGCGGCAACATGCAAGCCATCGGCGTCGCTGCCTTGGATTAAAGTGCAACATGGGCTCGGGGCTCGGCGCCATGGAAAGCAATGGGGAACTTGCGTTGCGGGTCACCGGCCCAGTAAGGGGGTGCCTCCACAGAGAAAGCGCTTCATTTGTGTGCCTTGCTCCAAAGTCAGATGAGAGCGGACGACGTTTCCATTCCCCTTGCCCCTGCCTTTGAGCCTATTGAAGCCCTTGCCTTTACCCTGGCAAGAAGCGGCATTCGCGGCAAGTTGGGACTGAATAGCATGATCATTTAGCTCTTCGGTGGAGTTGAGAGCAGTGGCTTCAGGCTCGTCGAGCTCATACTCCCCATATTCCTGCTTCTCGTTGGGTAGCAGTTCAGGGTCATCCTTGTTATCGTAGGATGCTACAGGATAGGTTCCCGGGGATAGATGGCATTCCGAAGTTTCGTGCCAGTCTTCTTGCCAGGATTTGCGCACATGCTATAGGTGTCGTGTGTTGACTTGAGGCCGAATCCCGAAGTCGCGCAGGGGTCTCCTCAGCAGCCCCCTGAGTGTCAGCGCAAAACCTTCGCCCCGTTTCTGATGCTGAAGCTGTATAGCGCAACAGGTCCCAAACGAGGAACCTGTTATTCCTGACGCTGCTGAGCCGGGGTACTGTCAAGGAGCCTGCTGGGAATGAGGCTCCTATCGAAGAGGAAGATCCCTCCGATATGCCCGCTTCCCTATCATGCGTGGATATGCGTGGAAGAGAGGAAGTCCGTAGTCCGTAGTGCTCCAAGTGAACCTGTTCGCACAAGTACTGTTTGTACAGACAGCCCCAGAAATATAAGAGCAGAAGGCTCAGAACGTAGCGTGCGTCCGAGACGAGAGAGATGTGTAGAGCCGGAAGCAGACAGACCACCGAGTCGTAGAGTTAGTTCCTACGACATCACCGATGATCTTCCGCAGCAGATGCGCGACAATTGGCAAGAAATGCCTGCTGCGCAGTTTGGCGACCTAACTGGCGCCATGAATGCCCAAAGTGGCAAGCGTTGGACGACCTATAAGGCGTCCATGGCAAATCATGTTATTACCGAAGAACAGGTTGAGCAATCGACAATGTGAAGAGTTCAGTCGCCTTCCGGGGGTTTTGAACTACTGCACAGCCAGCCCTCTCATATGACACAAAATCGATGAAAGCAGAGTCAAGAGTGGAAGAAAGATGAAAACTTCAGGGCAGCAATCCTTATTATCTGTGGACAGGATGAATAGTAGACCTGGGCATGCAGCGCTACCCATGAAATGGGTAGGCACCATCGAGAACATTCATGAGCAGCGTAAACCTGACCACTTGACTTTGAACCAGAGTTTAAATCTCGGTTGGTCGGGTGCGGCATTCTTGAGGGGGCCACTGGCGTGCGGACCGATGCCCCTACATCGGATTTCGAAACGCATAGCATTGTTGCTGCGTTTGCTGTCTCTGAAGGCATGCAGTGCAGATCAAGAATACGTATTTTCAGGTGCTTCCTATTGAACGCATAGTCATAATGCGACAACCCTCGCAAGGCCTTCCCGAGGTTGAGCCGGAAGCGTATCTCTTAATCAGACAGTTTGTGCATTAGTTCGCACAGTACTCGCAGGCGCCGTGAGTCAAGCGTGACAAACTTCACAATTTTTGTACGTAACCATGTAATTACCAGGAGACCCATTGAACTCCTTGAAACTTGTTAAAAGGGCGCTCTACCATGTGTCATGGCTTCAAAGTTTCAGCACCTGATGCCTGGGTACGGGTGAGCTTGCTCTTTCAGATGCTTTCGGTCTCATTTTGATGACTGGAGAGTTTATCTGTTTCAGTTCTCCTTAGCTCAATGTCAACCTATTGCAAAGCAAACTTCAACTGTCTGTACTTCCACCGAAAAAGCTTGCGGCATATAACATGATGATTGTCAGCACTTGTGGATTTATGTAGGTCCAAAAGACACTTCCAGGAACATTACTACTTGATGTGTAAATTTGTTATCATACTTGATCATCTGTTCTTGCCTTTGTCGGTGGCGTGGCGTCTCACCACTGTTGTTTGTAGCAGCTACTTCAGGATCCACTTTCATTTTCGTATGAGCATGGTCGATCCTTGACTCCTTTGACTGCGAGCAATCGACCGGCAGGCTGATGCCGGCAATGCACTTGGTTGACGTCATCCTGATCCCACCCGCCTGTTCTTAGCTTTTAGATGGTTATTGATGAGGACCCCCTTTCTACATCCGTGATGCAGCGTGGCCCAGCTTAAGCTTACGGCCCATGCGTGTGCCTCCCGCGTTTTTCCGGCATCTCGGCAATCTGGGGCCCTGGCCAAACACTCACAAACGCACGACTGCCTAGATCGTGTTCCAATCGACGCATGCAGTGTGGGACACGATGGGGAGGCCGTGCGTTGTGAGATGTTGTGGGTGTTTGTGGCCGTTCCTGCGCCATCCTGCGTGCACGCTCCAGTCCTGAACTGTTTTTTTTGAAGTCTAGGGCTTGCTCATGACTCGTGAGGCTTTTCCTCATGCAAAGAAAATTTTCCGTTTTGCGGTTTCAGTGCTGGCCAATGTCGGATGATGCCGCTTCTATGTGCATGCATACTGTCAACACCGGCTGCTATGCACGCAAGTTGATTTGGCATGATTCAGCAGCGCTGCAACCCCCGACTATGATGCCAGCTGAATGGTCATATAAGCCGATTGATTCACTGGCATTGAGCCGGGCCTGCAGGAGTTTCTGGAGATAGTACAGGCCTGTGATTCTCAGGCACATTGTGAAAAGATGTGCGAAGCCACTGCCGCGGAATTCATTTTGGCAGAGCCAGCATATCCAGCGTGCAGGCTGCACTGCGGGCAGTCCAATCAGCTACTTCGGACATCGTGAACGCCAGTGCTGGCCTCGAGTGATTTGACAACTCTTGCCAGGAGTGCTTTGGCATTCAAGTTTTCGAATTGCCATGCGTCTGAGGCGATGACTGTGTGGGAAGCGCCTTGCATTTCATTGCAGCCGAGGGACATGTGCAGGTGGGCTTCTAAGGATATCTAACCTGAAGGCACTCTGTAGTTCTCGGAGTTTTTTTAGTAGAATTCGTGGAGGGCTTGATTTTGACATGTTCTTTGTGGCGGTTGGGGGCTCAGCAGCAGGATGCCACTGATCCATGATGCCTTATTCCGGAATATGTGGCTGTGCAGCGCCTGTGCCACGCTGGTTGGGAATGGAAACTTCAGATCGCGGTGCAGGCGTGCCGCTCTTTGCTCTCAAGGGCCGACTTTGTGCAGGTCAATGCCAGGAGCTGCCTTCAGCAAGCTTTTGTATGCAAAGCAGATGCACGCAATCAGGAATGGAATTGGGTCGACAGCCCTCCACATCGCAGCTGCAAACGACGAGGAGGAAATCTGCAAAATGATACTGGCTTGCCCAAGGCACAGGCAATCGAGTGAACAAAGGTGCAGGCACTGTTGACTTGTGCGAGGTTCACATTGGGAGCAGGGGCTTTCAACAACAATGGGCAGACGCCGATGGACCGAGCTGGTGTAACTCTGTGCAAAGGCTCATTTTTGCGCTTTACGCCTGATGTGGTCTGGTGGTGTGCAGGATTTTGCTGCTGAGTTTGGGCCGCAGCCTCTGCACATTTACATCAGCAGAGTGCCAGAATTGCACTCGTCGTGCCCGGCTGCTTGAGTTCGCTAATGAAATCATTTGGAGCTCTGGCTTGCCGAAGCATTGCAGACCTCCCAAAACATCCGAGAGCGTAGAACAACAACGGATCCGCATCTTCTGCTCCCATCCTTCGTTTTCAGAAGTCTCGTTTAACTTCCATAAAGCCATTGACCATCAGCCTGCTTCACTTCGAATGCGTTGGCCGTGCGATGCTGACTTGCCATGTAGCTGGGAAGGATCTTCTGGCAATTCGCCCCTCGGCTGACAAAGAGGGTGTCCCTTGACCTGCAGAGCAACGGCCTTCCACCCAGTGTGACCAGGAAGATTCTTGTCACCACCATCCTTCTGTAGCACAGCGGCACTATCTCCTTTTGCGTCATGCATTCCGTCAGCCTTGCTCTGGCTGGCCAAGGTTTCTTTCGATTACAGCCTCAAACTCAGGAATGGGACATGGGCTCTAGAAGCATGAAGCAAGTCGATGAGATAAGTTTGGATGCGATCTGCTTTCAGAAGGTAGCGCAGTTCCTCGCCGCCCTTCTTGCAAGCTCAAATGCTCTTCTTGTGGACTCTGGATCCATGTTGCTCAGCTTCAAGCTGCATCGTACAGCAGATCTGGGTTTACCTATGTAGATCGTCAGGTTGGTGGACACGGGGACATATATTGGCAATCTCTGCGCTGATCGTTTCCAGGGGCAGGCAGGAGAGTACCTGTCAAGGATCCGTAGGGGCAAGCTGGCAAAACGGACATTTCCTTATTCACCAGTGCCTGGTGCAAGGTGACCGATCTGTGTGCATCTGGATTTTCAATCATAGTTCTTTTGGCGATTGCAGCCTCTGGAATGTGGGAAGCGCTGCAAGCATCTCAGCTTCAAGAGGTGATGGCTGAATCACATGATCTGCATCTTGCAGTCCGCGTTTGAATCTGTAGTTCTCCCGAAGTTGCCCCAGATAGCATCCATCAAACAAAGGACATCTATCACCCGGAAGACAAGGGTGGCCTTTCGCCTGGAACTGTTCTTGCATTTGGTCTGGTGGGCTTGGGTGTTGACCTGGCCTCTTTCTGGAGCTGCCTGCTCGCATAGATGCTGAAGTCGCCAATTGACTGCTCATGTCGCTGCGAATTTTTCAGGCTTCCATTTCTGGGGCTGGCCTAGTATGCTTGGAGAGCATCTGACGCACGAGCCATCTGACCTGCCGGTTGTGAACGATGCGATGGTAGCTTCACTGGCCTAGACTTAATTGGTGTCATAACTGATTGTGAACTATTTGCAGGACGCGCGACTCTGCGCATCACTCCATTGGTTGAGTTAATCAGCTCAGGCAAGCTACTGTAGGTAAGAGCAGGAGATCCAGCACGGTGTCTTGAAACCTGCGCAAGCACATATGGATTTGCTCCTCCAGAAAGTGCGCGCGTCCGCGCGCAATTGGAAATTACAGTGTTGTGTTGTGTCATAGCGCCGTTCTTTCCACATTTCAATGCTACTTCAAGGTTATTTCCTGGCCATGAGACTGGGATTTCTGTTTCTGTCCTGGGCTGGTTTTCTGGGCACGATTCCGGTTGCTGTGTGTTCATCTGCCATTCGCCCTTGTCTTGTTCTGCTCCAGCCCTGAATCCAAAAAAGGGTTATGCCAGTTCAAGAGTGCTGCATCTTTGTGCCTAAGTCTACGAGCTCTCGCATTATTGGAATTCCTTCGATGAACATGAGATCGGCGCTCTTGCATGTTGGGGCAGACCTGGTGCGTTCGATGGTGACTGTGGCGGAAGGTTCGGAGCCATGTTTCTCTTGGGTTCATGCGCGCAGCGATGCTGCAAAGAGGTCTGTAAAGCACAGCTGCAGAGGATGCTTGGTGATCTTCTTCCACGCGGACGGCCGATCCACTGATGCATATGCTTCTCTGATAGTTTCCTTAACAGTACTGGTTGGTGCTGCAGCTGGCATGGTGTCATGGACGAGGCCAATGCTGCATTAGTGCAGCACATGGGTCAAGGGATCAGGTTAGTTGATGTTACTCATGTCCAAGCGAGCAGGCTTTCATTGCGGATCCTTGGATCACAGCGAGCAGACACCGCTCTGTTGTGTGCGGAGAGCCTTGCCCAAACTTCAGCTTGGACTTCATTGCTATTGGGCTATATGCTGCAAGGGTGGTTTACGAGCCTGGCCGAGGTGAGCAGAGTGGCGATACGAACAATCACTTGTGATGCAGTACTACATTGCTTCACTCAGAGACATCCAAAGCCAAAGGCTTCTTCGGTTTGGCTTTAGAGCTCCGGGCCATGCAAGAGCGAATTTGCTTAGTGAGGAGGAACCATGCTCCAAAGCTCGAGCATGGGACGCGTGCATGCAGATCGGTCACCGTGTGTGTGTATGTGTGACCAAGCCTCGCAGCAGATGGCCAAATAGAGAACTCAAGGATCATTTGCATGCTCTCGTGCTGTCTTTCCTGGAGCAAGGACTGGACTATGCTTGGATGTTTTGGAAGCATCCGGCGGTCGCTATGGCACACGGCGGCGAAGAGGAAGGCAGGCCACTCAGCAATCCTTTTTCGATTTGCTGACCTGTCAAACCATGCTTTGTGAGTGGCCGGAGGGTTGCAGCGTCGACGCTAGGCGCGCAAGCAGAGGCTGGCATTCTCGTGGGTTGGAATGGTTGCAGCAAAAGTTGCAGCCAGATACTGAGCATAATGTTTTGGTTGTCAATATGTCAAGCAGATCAGGTCAAACATTTGGAGCTGTCATAGGCAGCATGGATTTGTCATAGGCAGCATGGCAGGACGTGACCGACATGAACGATTTGGATTAGGGCTGAGCAAACAGAACCTCAACGTTACCGTCAGCAAGTCTCACCCTTCCAGGCGCAGTGAGCCACAAGCCAGCTTGCTCGTTCAGCTTTCACCCGGGCAAATCTGATTGCATCGAATTGCCGAAAGCATTACACAAGTTGTGCGGCAGCTTTCCTAATTCCTAACCATCAGTTGCTAGTTGCCGATGATAGATTCCTGCCTGAGCAAATTCGACTCTGATCCCTTGCCGACGACGGCCTCTGAGCCGGCCCCCGAATCAAGAAGTGTGCTCACAGCATCTCACAGCAAAGCATTTTCTGCATGCCCAATGATGCTATGCGCAGGGCAGGGGCCTTCGCAAGGACACCTGGCGTTCCAGCGCATGCAGCGCAACATAAGGAGGCCGGTTTTGCTGCGGCATCGTCACCTGGCTGCCTTGTGTGGTCAGGTAACCCGGCTTGGTGCGGTGGCGGGCTCCGTAATGCTGTGTGGATCGAGGCTTGTGTCAAGCTTCATGGGGAGCAGCACTCCTAAAGTTGCTGCAACGGCTACGAGGAGGCAGCGGCGGAAGAGATGCAGAGGCATGCGCCCATTTTTAAAGCCACACTCTTGGCACAGAGAATGGAATGCAGTTTCCCACTTCAGAGGCCTTGACAGACGTGCTTTGCCATTGCCTTTAGCTGGCAAGTATGATGGACCCGCACTCGATGAGTGACCGTGCCGTGAGAATCGTTATGGTTCTGCTTCTTTCTATAACTTTAGCAGGTATTTCGGATCCGATCCCTTACGTGCATTCAGCCGCCTGGTGGAGGTTGATGCACGGGCCGTGGGACCAATCTAGGACAGCTACCTCATTCTTGCAGGTCGCATCCCGCATCAACGCTGCACGCAGTGCTTGGCAGGCGACCTTAGTGGGAGGAAGGGGGTTTCCCAGATCAGGCAAAGGTATGTATCACCTTTGCAAGGATCCAAGCTTGTCTGTGGACGTGCGTGGTCAGCGCCTGCGTTCTGAGGCCAAAGTGCAAAAACAGATGGTGCCTGTACACCATATCATATCTGCATGATGTTCAATAAATCTTCAAGCAGGTAGCAAGTCTTGGCACGGTCTTTGTCAAGCTAGAGCCTTATCATCCTTATCAGCTAGTCACATTGTCGAGTTCTTGCCTGAGGCTGGCACAGACCATGGCCACAAGGTCTGATCTGGTGACGAAAGAGTTGGGCAAAGAATTGGGGATATTGCAGGATGGAGCCGTGCATTTGCTGCTGAAATTGATAACGTCCTTGGGTGTCGATGTGAGGACTCGATGGGTCAATTCTCAAACAGCATTGCCATGCAGACTGTTTGTGAGGCGCCTGCACAGCGCACGGCTTGATGCGAAAAGGTTCATCTTCGCCACCATAAAGCAGCCACCACGGCTCAAGCTATGCAAGATGCAGTGTCAAATCTCAAGTTAGCTTCCCCTTATCTACAGTTGAGCTGAAGAGGAGCTTGATGTGCAAGGGACCCAGCTTCGGATGCATGTACGAAGCAGGGAGCCGATTCACTGTGGTGTGGCTCGCGCACTTGCGCTGGTGCTCTGCCTGCCTATGCTCCCACACGATGCGCGCGAAGCAGCATTTCAGAGGATTCCTGAAATCTAATGTCGGGTTTGCATATGGTTTGGTGAGTGCCTACAGGTTTCCATGGCGATGGCACGGCGGGAGAGAGAGAGAGAGAGAGCCGTACAGATAGGCGTGTACCACATAGTCACCTGGAAAGCAACTACCCAAGTGTGAGCAGTGCGACGGCCAGGACAACGCACCGGGTAGAAGCTCCGGCACCTCGAGAAATCATGCTTACACATTCTGACGTAATATCCCCCTAGAAACGTTTCCTGGTGCTTGGGGCAACGAGGGGTCTTAGCAGACGAACATGCCCAACACGGGCTGGGCAGAGACGCCCGGAGGGAGGGAACCAACCCTCTCTCCATAGCCTGAACGAAAGAAAGAAAGAAAGAAAGAGAGAGCCGTAGCCATTTTGGCTCAAGTCGTTCGCCTGCCTCTTCAGCGGTGCATGGTCACGGCCGTTCGCTGTGGGGGCGGTTCCCCCCACTGCTGGCGGTGGACGCAGATCGGAGTGGGGGGGGGCTGGAGGCCCGATGCTGTAGCTGTTTGCCCAGACAAAACGGTATAGCGAGCCCGGGCTGTTGCGGAACCACCCTGTTCCACTGCTGCGCCAATAAATAGCACGTGTCTCCTACTACCAGTTGGAAGCACTGCGCGTCTTCCCGAATAACGTTGAGCGCACCTTCGAGGAGTAGATTGCTCTCAGACTGCTCTTCGTGAACCACCCGACGGACCCGGAGGGTGTGATCCTGAACTGCCACTACAAAGTACAAAGTACCCCACATGTTGAACGGGCAACAAGGTGGAGAAGGTGAAGCCGCATCATCTGGAGGGAAACCAGTGGGACAGACACGCGGAATGGCCTGAAGGAAGCCCCGTTTCGACACCTAGCCACTGAGTTCCGCAACAACCGCCCCTCCAGAAAGTCAAGTGAGACAAGTCTGCTGCAAGCCTGCTGCCCAGAACACCTGCTAACTCAGTGCACGAAGTGATGAAGTGAACTCGTCAAATTGAAGGCACGTTTACAGGCCAGGCGATTTCCATGGCCTAATCAACTGAATTCGTCAAACCGAAAGCACTTTTGCACGCCAGGCGACTTCCGTGGCCTCATTAAATGCACATTACACCAGACGGCACTTTCGTATGCCAGACGACCTCTTTGGCGAAATAAGTTGCAGCTTACGGTAGCCCGGGAGTTTGACGCGAAACACCTCCTTGCAAGCCTTCTGCACCCTTTTACCCCGAAGTTGTTCCGAACTTTTCTTGGTTTGGTTGCTTCATGCGCAAGTCATGTATACTCGTGAAGCAGCAGAAAGTTAACTCATCACTCATCATCTCATTCCATCCTTTCCATCAATCAATCTTTCAAGCTGTGTGGTATCCTTACAGAGGCGTTGCTAGGCAGGCGGAGGTGAAGTTTTGCAGCCAGAGCCCCGCGACGTATACAGCCATTGTGTTTGGGGTTCCGTTTGCCTGTTTTGATTACCGTCCTCTATGTCGCCTTTTGGAATGTGCCAGTGGGCCCGGGCTAGAATCAGTTTCAGACTTGAACCGCGCAGTTCCGATGGGCCTGCAGGCCAATGGGGTTTTCCTCATCCTCCCCGTATAGCAACGCAAATCAAAGCAGAGAGAGAGAGTGTTGAGATAGGCCCCTGCCGCAGGAGAAGGGAGAAGCCGAGCAAGTTTGGTCTTTTTGGGGGAGGTGGTTGTCAATGTTTGTGGAGATAGTTTTCCTGAGGGTTGTAACCTTGCCGTTGGGAAGTTGGAAATTGAAAATTCGAACAGGGAAACCATGGCGCCTCGATCAAAGCTTGCCGTAAAACCGGAGCATATGACTGCTTTTCGCGGCTCGCAGACTGAGAGAGGGGAGATGGAGGCCAGTTGCAAATAGACAGTGCTACCAGAAAAGGGAGGGTGAAAGTCACGATTCACTTAATTCGTTCAATCTATGATACAGGGACAAACTGGGGAGTCATGCAATGGCTTCCTTCTCGATCAACCACTGGGGGAGCCTACGGCCAGATGACCTTCTGGGGAGGGCTTTTCCCGCAATCCGTGCCATTCGATCTGGGTGTGGAAAGGCTGGAGCTGGACGACTCTCCGGGGGAAGCCCTGAAAACACAAAATCTATCTACTGGATGCCAGTGAAATGTGATTAACCGGACGATCTTCTGGAAGTCACAAACCTTTGGCTGCAGGTGGTTCAAAAAAATTAACACTGAAGTTAGACAACCGATCAATCGAATAAGGTGCAAGTGGAAGAAGATGCGAAGGGAAGCCACAAAGATACAAGGAGAAAGAAATGACAGCGGCCAGCCGCGCGGAGTCAGAAGATCAACTGAGCAGCAGTGAGACCAGCTAAACCAACAACTGCTGAAACCGGAGCTATCATAATTTTGTTGTGGGGTTGGAGTTTGAATGGCGTGGGTACTTGGGTTGGCCTCTTAAAGTCCTAAAGGGAACCGCAACAACAATCAGCGTTGGGGCAGGCAACGCTTTTGTACCATGGGCGAGGGTCGTAAGGCAAAGCCAAAGACCGAAAGGTACCCCGGAATCTGGACCTCCTGAAGAGTTCTGGTGATATGGTGTAGCTGTGATTTATTTGTCGAGGTTGTTGCCTAAACCGGAATTCGCACATAGTAACACACCGATGTTTGACATGTGTTCCTCCAAACCAGAGAGCCTGAATGGCAAAATCCAACAGCCAAGGGTAGTGATGTTTTCAGTACAGTGCCTGGCACGGTAGGTCTGGGTTCTAAGGTTGGCAGATATGGTGTGCGCAGACCGCTCCAGTGCAGGAATGTGGACCGATCCTTAACCGGAGTTAGCATGTGATGGTTAGTAGTGGGTCCAGCCTGATGAATGAGCCTCCTGTACTCGCTAGTCCCGACTGGACCGCGCAAGACGTTTGGGGCTCGGGGCAGTGCCGCGGCTCACCCGCAAGGGGTGAGCATAGCCCGAAGAAGAAGTGTTGAGATAGAAACTTGTTTTCTTCTCCAGGCACAAAGGAAAATCATGGGAATGGTTGGTGAATATATCAATGGTCTTAGCCTGCATGTGGTAACTGTGGTTGCACAAAGCCCTGGCCGAGCGCGTGGTTTCACCAAATTTTGTAAACCACCGAGTGAGGGAAATCATTGGTAAACAATTTTACTGTTTTGGGGAAGTTGTAGGCTGCTGGCACACTCGGAACGCTGCTAAGAGAGTGGTGGCCTGGAAAGCACGCAGCAACATGAACTCGTCACTGTGGGAAATCAGCTTGGCAGTAGGTACGGGAAGTGGTAGCGGGGTATTGCTAGTGTTAATGATGCGGACGTGTGGGAAACTTAAAGCCGAGCCCCGGACCTCGGGAGTATGGCTTCAGCCACACGTGCAGTGCTGGGGGAAGGGCTGACGTGTTACCACCCGGTTGAGAATGGAGGAGCATCATTTCGGGATGGAACGTAACAGAACTATGGTTACTCAGTTTGAGGGAACGCCGGCAATCTTACCCGTAGCTAGGTTCCATCTAAATGGTCGTTCCTCCGGGCCTCCTGGGATTCGTGGATACCTGAACTGTGCGCGGGGGTCGGGGCCTAGCCCCAGCAGGGTTTTAGGGTTCTGCATACCTTCATAATTAGAAGAAGAAGAGTGGCTCAAGCCACGAGCATCAACCCCGCAGACACACTCGGTGAGCCCCCATAGTCAACTCCTCCCCACTTACAGTGTCTGAGAGGGCTTTAGGGCGGCATCTTGATCTTTCTCTCCGGCTCCCTGCCATCCACTTCCAGGGCAAGTTTGCACTACGACGCGCCTTCATCAACGACCTTGCCAACAACAACCTGTACCCGAACGCTCCTGCACGGGACAGGCCTTTGACCCAGTCCTCACTTCCCTCTACGGTGTTCTCCTGGAAACCGGCTACACTGGGACAGGCACACCATCAGATACCAGATCGTGAGTCTGGCGAGGACCCCTTTGCGGCAAAGTACACCAACCATGGCCAGCAACAGGCCAACTGCAAGCACAACCCCAATAGAGGTGGACGTGGACAGCCCAGGGGCAAAAGGGCCCTGCCGCCCTAGCCTTCATCATGGTGCTCAAGAATGCATTCCACTCACACTAGACATGTTCCTGAACGCGATCCAACCCTTGATAGCCAAGGTCGGCACGGTGGAAGATAGGATTGGCCAGGTGGAAGCAGCCTTTACAACAGTTTCACCACGGTCAGGTAGCCCAGCCGCCCAGCCAACAGCTCACAACCTTGCAATCTTAAACCCTAAGTCAAGTAAGTCTTCTTGGGACCCCAACAACCACTGAAGTTGGCAAACCTGCGCCCACATGTGGGAAGGGAAGATCGTCATGGCCTCGAAAGGTTACCGGTTCTGGGTTCCGGGTGAATCTACTTTCCTACCCAGTAACAGGACAACATTCTTCCCAAGCTGGCATCCCACAACAGTCTCACAGTGGCAACTCTGACCAACAAAGCCCTATCAGTACGAGCCCTGCATAGTAGTTCCTCATGCACACCAACCATGTTGGCAGAGATTGCACACCAGTATGGGGACACAAGCCATACATAATCTTCACGATGCACTGGACAATAAGTGGGGGCTCTACGTACGCGGTATCTTAGACCCTAATGAATAGTCATCAGTGGAGACTTGAGGGGTGTGGTTGCAGATAAAGAAGCCCAACACGGGCTGGGCAATGACGCCCAGGGTGGCCTGATGGTCGCCCCAAAGGCCGAAGAGAAAGAAAAAAAAAAAGAAAGAGAAGGGCAGCTAGAGATGTTTCACGCCCCAGTGGAGAGACGTGTGGTGAGACGGCCCTGGGCAGATAGGTCAGATGAGTCAGATGTTAGCCTGAGGTGTGTAGGAGTGCCTGTCATGTCTCCTGGGTGGGACCAGACCTGGACATGCGAGCGCCTGCGGGGGCTGCGGGCTCTGCCTGCGAGGGGTCGTAGGACCCTTAAAGCCCGAAGAAGAAGAAAGGGGAAGAAGAAGGAGAAAGGGGAAGAAGAAGAAGAAGAGAAACAGGATTCCTCATGGGCAATTTTTGTAATTGGTACAGTAAGTGTATATATTCGGTGTCTATTTGCGGCACAGTTTCAAAAAAACTCCTCATTTGAAAGTTCTTATCCTCAGCGCGCCGCGTCGGCCTAACTCCAGCTGGAAGGTCGTTCGGGCTTCATGGGGGTTAAGAAGTGGAGTCAGAAAGCGGCTCCTGGAACAGGGGAAGGGAGGGGAGGGAAGACGACAGAAGAACAACCTGTAAGAACTTAAAGAGAGAGCATTTCGCGGTGGAGGGATGGGTGAACCATGATCATGCAGAGAAGAATCGCCAGAGAAAGGGGGGGAGCCTCCAGCAGAGAACGGGGAGGGTGGCAGGTGGCAGGTGTTTGGGCAGGAATCTTACAGCGCACAGCATGAATGGAGAAGAGGGGTTGGGAGAGTTTCCAGCAGACGCGGAAGAGGAGGGATTAAGGTGGGGTTGGGCGAAGGAACAGGTGAAGTTCAATTCAGGACGAGGCGGGTTGTAAGAAATCACACCGTCAGCATACTGCCAGCACGAAACACACCACCCTTGGAGCGAAGATTAAGGGAAGGCGTGTCGGGGAGGATGGAAGAATGCAGGGAAAGATTAGATGAAGGAATATGGGCCAAGTGGCCAAGAAATCAGTGCGACTGCCGTGAGTTTGCAGAATTTGAACCTTAGAGAGAGGCCGTTGGGAGGGCGGGTTGGGGGTAATTAGGGGAGGAAGGGTCCACAAGTCTAACAGCCCACCGGAACGATGGGCTTCTTCGGCCAGGCTCGGACGCCTCCTGCAGAATTTGACCGGGCTACCAGTGGTGCAGAGAAGACTCGCCAGAGAGAGGGGAAACGGGGCAGAGCTTGGGGAGGGCATGGTTGATGTAAGGGGTACTTTAAGTTCCACCGCTCAGCCACAGAGGAACGGTTGCTGGAAAGCATGCATCCCGCTTGCACGAAACATGCACGGTTCCCACGCTAACTTGCCGTGAATGGAAGGTACTTTTAAGGAACACCTGTCATGCGTGGTAGAAGAATGCATGCGAAGGTAAGAAGAAGGGGGAGGGGGGTACTGGATTTGACACGCGCAGTTTTGCAGGATGCTGTTGGCCGCCAACTACATCGGCGATGCGAGTTTTGCATTGACCGGCAGCCTCCTTGCCAGCTCTGAAGGTATGGACCTATTGGGCTGCAACCTCGTAGGCTCTGGCACGGCTTTGGGCGGAGGCGGGCCCACAGAGTCTTGCAGGGTGTGGGCGGCTTGTCTGCGCGAGCAGATCTGGAAAGGTATGCTTCGAGACATTGTGCTGGGAAATTTGCCTGTTTCCTGGGCAACTTCCTACGACGAGATTCTGTTGTGCGCAAGGCTCAGGAGCCATCGTGAGAATCCTGGCTTGCCCAAGGGCGAACAAAGGCGTTTAGCTTCGTGCTGCAGGTACCGTGATTGCTTCTGCTAGCTTCTTCTTATGGCCAGCAGTATCAAGCAGATATGGGCTGTCACTGCATGACGCCTGGGCGCCCTGACCTTTTTGGAGCAGCCGATACAAGCCCTAGCATCCTTCAACCGCTTACACCCGAAGCCTCTTTAGAACGGCTAGCAACTTTTTAAGAATGCCCTGTCAATTTGTCAGAGGTATTTTGGACAGACACTGTGGGTTTGGCAGCCTTCGCTGTTCTGGGCGCAGAGCGGGCTGCCGCTGTTGAGCCTCAAGTCCACATAGGCCAGTCACACAACTCCTTCCGATTTATTGGTGTTGGCTGTTCAGTAGTCGTGCGCCTGCCTCATTTCAACCATTGCAGGTGCTTGTGCCATATGCGGCCTATTTAGTGCCTGCTTTGGCGGCCTGATTCGAGACATTCTTTGTGGCTTGGTGGCGCAGACTAGTGGCCTCACACGCGGTGGCTTTCTGTTGGTGGCATGGAGCGTGCCCAGGCAAGAAGCCTCCGAGAATCTTGTTTTCTACGAGCGAGCCCTACGCACTGCCTGCCCTACTGGGTGCCTTCACCTGCGCTTTCTTGGGGCGAATCGCCTCATCCTCAAAAGACATGTGACGTGAGGCTGCGCTGCCAAGGCCATTTGTTAACACCTTCAGTTGAGCGCATGTGAGGCTTGCTGGAAGCACGGAGCAGTGCTCCTTGGTTTCTGGCTGGTCATCGAGCTGCGTGTGGCTGCTGTCAATCATAAGCGCTTGCGCGGATTGCCTGGTTTGGCGACCTGAGTTGGGTCCGGAGCGGCGCGAAAAGTGTCATGGCTTTCCAGTTTTCTCTGCGGCTTATCCATACGCCATGCGCTCGGAGCAGCTGAGATTTGCAGGAATTTGATTGGGATGGACCCGTTGCCAAGCCTGGCACCGAAGGAAGCATGGGAGCCTCAGCAAATCCTGCCGCAGTCCTGCCGCTTGCCGACCCAGGTCTAGAAGCCTGGAAGGTGACATGCCCATCCCTGCCGCTGTCACGAATCACAACCAGGCCCTGGCATGCATGTCTTCTGCAAGGTCTCACAACTGGGCAGTCGCGGGATGCTGAAAGCGCAGCACTTTTCGCGGCTCTGACGGAAGAGCCAGTCGCAGTGCCGCTCCAAGATAATTGGTCCGCTGAGGATAAATTAATAGTAGCCTGGGCCTTCAAGGCTGCCTCGCTGGCCCAGGCCAGATGCACAGACTGCTTGTACATTCTAGCATTTCTTATGAGCAAGTCAGCAGGTCTACCGAGGTAGACTTGCGGATGGGACCGAGGTCCGGGTCAGCAAGTTTCTTTTAGCAGAAGAACCAATCGAAGAATCGGAGAGATGCGAGGTTGCTGTCAAGGTTCAAAGGCCTGGGCTTGCCGAGCAAGTTGGCATGCGCCTTGGGGCCTCCCCAAAAAGCAGTTTCGGCCTGTTTTGTTGCTGCTTGTAGGCCTCGACTTCTATGTGCTGCGACGAATCCTCTCGACTGTTAATGTTTTGTGCTGAGCAAGAAGGGGAGGCCTTTGCAGATTAAATGGGCTACTATAAAGTCATGCAAAAAAACTGCGCCTCTCTGCGGGTGTTTGCGTGTTGTAGTCGAGGCAGTGCTTGGGGCGACGAGGAGTTCTGAGATTGCTCAGTGCCCGCCTCAGTCCTGATTCTGCTGCAGGCGCTGGCACACTGATAGTGCACCTCCAGATCATGAGCTCTAAGCTTAAAGTGCTTTTGCATAACTCCTAGATTCAGATAGCAAGCTATGCCTGAGCACGAGGCGCCAGGAGAAAGAATGCATCGCTAAATTTGCCGGTTGAGATGTGATATGTCTGGCAATGTGACGAGGGAACTGTTGTGGATCACGACCACGCATGTCTGCAAGAAGGTCAGTCTTGGACGAGGTAGGGGACGGCCTCTTTGCCGAACTGGATTTCATACAAGAGGCCTCTGCATTTCCTGAAGTGAAATTCTTGACGCTGCTGCACATGCCAGGCTAAGCACGTCGAATTGTTCCAATCTCTTTATGGTTCCAAGTGCCCGGATGTGGTGGTGCCCCAGGCCAGCTACGAAGCCACTAGTTATGGCAGCAAGCCGAGCGGAGCAGGTCATCTGGCCACGGACAAGTACACGCGTGTTCGCCTCAAGAGAAACGGAGTAAAGTCCTCTGAAAAGTTGAGCAATTCAAGGAGTATTTTTACTTAGGTGCTCACGACCACATGGTTGCACGGTCGCAAGCCTCGAGAACTAAGCGCTCAAGAGAAGCTCCGCTTGGTCAATCTCGCTGGGTGCCGGCCTTACGAGGTGGTGGGGTAATGGGTGCTAGCTCCGTCATGCAGTTGGCTACTACTTTGCAGTTGCTGAGGCCATGCCTGTCCTTGCCAAGCCTGCATGCTTTAGCCTGACTGAAGCCGTTGAGCCATAATGCCGTCTTCGCCTGGATTCCGTGTGGCGAGGCAGCTCATGGGTGCTGGCTTCGTACACTGCGATCCGCATGAGGGGAATATGCCGGCTTCCCAGACGAGGGTACGCGCTGAACGACTTTTCCAGACCCTACCTTTACGCCCTTCAGCATCAGAATATCCATGAAAATGGCTTGGAGGGTGTGGGTTGCTTCGGTTCTCATCCTCCGGTGTGTTCTAAGTTTGTACAACATGTGAACAATAAGCACGTGCTTGAATTGCCTGGGGGTCACTGCCAAGCTTCCTTGTTCAAAGCTGAAGGGTAGTGTTTTTGGAAAGCTACTCGTCCAACTCCAGCTGCTGTGCGCTCGAAATCAATATGGATTGCCTACATTGCACGACAAACCCTCAGTGAAGAACACAACAAAGGTCTCCCACAGGAAAAGCGCCATATTCTGCTCCAACCAAGAACAAGCTGTGAGATGCCGCTTGCAGAAGAACCCATGTTCGAGTATAGGTACCATGACTTGAAGATGTGCAGTGTGTCTTTTGCCAGAAGCACATTCTTCCCTTCAGGATGCTTTTGGACGACGGGCGCCTGGGTCTGATTGACTTTGGCTTGGTGGCACAGATGACGAAGGTTCATCAGGCGGTGATTGGATTTGATTTGGAGTCGCGAAAGCTCTTCTGTTTTTTTGCAAAGTTGAGAGGAAAGCATGGCCTCTGCCATCCTCAGCCTTCTCGCAGAAGACTACAAAGCCCTCGTGCCAAGATCCTATCATCTCCGTAAGAAATCGCTTTAGCATTTGCTGTTAGTGTGAGGCCTTGCTTCCGCGGCATGGGCATCTTGAGTTCTGAGCGGGACGATGACGAGGAACTCAAACGACCTGGCGAAAAACAGCTGCCCGTCCGCACGTCAAATGCAATTTGAGATTTTTTTTTCCGCTCCCGACTAGTCTTAGCTTGCGAGGCCGTTTGCGGAAGCATTAGAGGAGGCGCTTCAAGGAGGAAAGCCGGACACAAAGCGCATGGTGCAGGCATCCATGAATGGATGCTTCATCGGAGCCTGAACTGACGATGAACGCTGACCTGCTTCAGGAAGGTATGGGCTTGGACCGCCGGCGTGCCTTTGGACAGCAAGTGTCTCAGGATTTGGGATGCTGCTGGTGTTGGTGCAAGGCAGCAAGAAAAGCATTACCAGCTAGGGATGCAGTCGATGTCTAGGAACACACGATTAATAACACACGATCACATCTTCTGGGCTCAGCCATATTCCATGGCCCTTGCTGAAGCCGAAGAAAGCCTTTGGTAAAGGTGCAGCTTGCATTTTTCTTGTTCCTGCACAGGGCATTGCTGGCCCGGTCCCAATTTTAACAATCAACGACCGTGGCAGGCGTGAGGGTTCTCGCTTCTGCGCAATGTGATAGGGGTCACTTCGGTGGCGTAACAGCGGACCGCAAGTGGAGAAATCAAATGAAAGAAATCCTGTTCAAGAGCATGCACGCAGAAGCCAGGCAGGCGATGATTGAGAGCCGGCATTCCAGGAACCACGCGGGTGGATATCGCCAAGTTCACCATCAAATGAAGCAGTGTCAGACCAGTCCCTACACCTCTTCCCATGTGAGGCTCCCGGGAACGCAGAGGACCCAGTGCTTTCGCTGCAAGGCAGCCCAGTAATTCGCGGACCTATCAGGCATCGAGGACACTCGCGGAAGCCGCTCAGAATGCCATCCTGGAATGCAAGGGGGATGGGTGCACAGCTGTGGTCAGAATTTTCTGAGTGGATTAAGACCGATACCTGTATGTATGACATAATTCATCGCTTCCCCCTAATAATAAACGACACCCCCCCTAATAATAAATAATCCGGGGGTCAGAAATTATCTATTATTAGGGGGTGATATTTATTGAAAGGATTTGGGAGGGCTGCCTTTAAAATTCTTGAACTTCCTTTTAAAATCAATTGAAATCGAACGAAAATACCGTTGGAATCAACTGAAATTGAAATAAGACTTGCTTTTAAGATCAATTTAAATCGAATTAATTGAAATTTTAATTAGAATTCCTTTTAAAATCAATGGAAATCGAATGAAAATCTTGTTAACATCAGTTGAAATGTAATTAAGATTCCTTTTGAAATCAATTGGAATGGAATCAAAATCAAATTAAATCAATTGAAATTCATTAAAATTCTTTTTTAAATCAATTGAAATCGAATTAAAATCCCGTTAAACTCAACTAAAATCGGGATAAGATCACGTTAAGATCAAATGAAATCGAATTGAAATACCGTTAGAATCAATTTAAATTTGATTAAGATTTGTTCTGAAGTCAATTGAAATCGAACTAAAATCCCGTTGAATCAAGTGAGATTTAAATAAAATCCTGTTAAAATCAATTGAAGTCGAATGAAAATCCCGTTGAAATCAACTAACATCAGATTAAAGTCCCGTTAAAATCAAATCCGGCTGTTACCACCGCCGGCTGGAAAGTCTTGCCATGCTGGCGCCTCCTCGCAGCTTATGTTGTTTGGCACTCATCCTGGGTCCTTGCCGGTAGCTTTGTGGCCTGGGCCTAAAGGGTGCAGGGACGGAATGGAGGATTGGTGGGCGCACTACTGGCACTTCAGTTTGTGGCCATGTTCAAGGGCCCACCACCGTCTTGCCTGTGCGCTTTGGCGTCTGCGCGCTTGAACTCTGAGCCGGAGGGTTGCCGATGACGCTTTCGGAGGCTCCCCTGCGATGGTGAAAGGGACGGTATCCTGAAGCCGCAGATCCCTGCTGGTCGACCCCATCCATCCATCCATCTATCCATCCATCCGTTAAAATCAAATGAAATGCAGCTTCTAATTCCTTTTTAGAATCAATTGAAATCAAATTAAAATCTTGCTAGCATCAATTTAAATTGATGAAGATTTGTTCTAAAATCAATTGAAATCCAATTAAAATCCCGTCAAATCAATTGAAATCAAATTAACACCCCGTTAAAATCAATTGAAATCAAATTAAAATCTGTTAGAATGAATTGAAATTTGATGAAAGGACCGGAGAACCCCACATGCGTAGTTTAACCTTAGTCTGAGTGAGATAATGTTAGGAGACCGTCGCCCGCCGAAATAAGAAGACATGTAAAGACGTGTGAAAAAATGACAGACCTTCGAGACGACATTCCGCAACGAAACAATGAGCACATTGCACGAGCGCGAAGCCGGCATCAGCTGCAGCTGATGTATATGTATATGTACATGGTCACGTGTACATTTCGCATATTTTTCTTCCCAAGCTCCTGATCATCGCTGCATCGCCAGAAGAGCGCCCCAGATAAGCCCCCATAACATTTGTTGCCAGTCTGCCGCAGCTCCCCATCCCGGGTCGCATGTCGCCAAACTAAACGGCCGTCAGGACTCTTCGCAGAGAAAGCACTCCAGAGATCGCGCTTGCACCATGCGATCACGTTCCTACTCTCTGATCAATGTCCGACATCTCAAAATAGCCTCCCTCTTCTGGACCGCAGCCACCCCTAAAGCACGAGCCTCCAGTAGAGCGCGCAGAGGCCAGGAAGACACCCGCGGGTGATGAGGAATGCCGACCGGACAACGGACTAGTCTCAGCTGGAGCTCCAACCTTCAAAAGTTCCGACACCACGTTCTCCTGCCCGCTGTAGCAGCTCTTGATCAACTGCAGCTGATGATTACACTTCTCAAAGCTGAACACGTGAAAAGCCTTGCCTTTCAGTGTCAGAGTCTGCAGGACATCCAAGTGTTCATTCATAGGGCCGAACGCAAAATCAACAGCCTCTGTCGATTCTTGTCCCTCCATCCACAACAACACCGTGTGCAAATTGTGATGTGCTTGACCCTCTCGCGGCATGCAAGAAGGCCAACTCCACGTACCCGCGAAGAGTCCAGTGTTCGAAAACATCGGGCAGATTAGCCTCTTCCACACCGGGAAGCGGTCATCTGACTCGAAGATATC
>CAJNIZ010045892.1:11643-28447 GCA_905231905.1 Symbiodinium pilosum
TTCAGGGTTTAGGGTTACTTGGAGGGTCATGGGAACTTAGTAAGTTGGCTAATAATGGGGCCAAGGGGGGTTATTAGATGGCTGATAGGGGTTATTTTCCTATTTACTAAGTCCCCATGACCCTCCAAGGAGGGTTTGGGGTTAGGGTCTAGGGTTTAGCGTTTAGGGCCTGGGGTACCAAAACCTATTCAGTTTATAGAATTTGGGATGTCAAGCTCAGTTATGTGATTTGGTACTTGGACCCCTAGGTGTGGTATTCAGAGATACGCCCTAAGCCCTAAATCGGTACGATTTTTCACTTACATTAGGGCGGTCTAGGATTCAACGGTTTAGGCACAGGGCGGGATGCATCTGTCTTCTGAGGGAGCTTCGAGGGGCCTTGCTCAAGGCTCAAGGTTCATGTGTTAGTTCAGGGTGTGGGGGTCATGGGACTTGCCCTAAACCTAAACAGGGCTCTTGTAGAACAAAAATTTACATTTTTATGGTTACCTGGGCCCAATATCATAAAAACAAATTAATGGTACTTCAACAAGAACCCAGTAAACTTTGCATCTGAACCCCTCCCAATTCTTACAGGGCTGTCTACACCTTCGACTATCATGTCCTGACTGTTGGAAGCTTGGGGCTGGGGCACAGGTTTGTCATTATTACTATTACTATTACTATGACTATTAGTAATACTATTACTTTTGCTTGTGTTTTCACTATTACTATTACTATTCTTGATAACTATTACTACTCTAATTATTATTACTATTACTATTTTAGTTGTTAAGGCGGTTTCCATGGGCAAGAGGCTTCAAGGTGTTGTCTTGATGTAAAGCCAGGGTGGGGCTTGGGAAGTTGAAGTTCTGGGTCAGAGGGATCATTACCACGAAGTCGCTGGAATTCGCGTTGCGATTCAACTATGTTGTTTAGCAGGCGTCGGGTTTAGTTCTTGCGTTTTCGGCCTTTCAGTATTCTCTCGGTGGGCTGGTAATTCAGACCGTAGATTCAAATCAGTGTTTCAACCCCCCCCCCCCCATATTTTGAACAGCCCCACCTCAGTCAGCAGTGTCCCATGAAACCCATCCTGTCTTTTTAGTCCAGGATGGACTCAATGTGCGCCTTGAGGCCCCATGGGGAGTGCTGGGATTTAGGATTTAAGCTATCTAGGGTTTGGGGTTTATGGCTATTTGAGGTTGGGCTTTAAAGGTTCAGGATTGTGTGGTTACTTGGAGGGTCATAGGACTTAGTAAGTAGGTTAATAGCCCCTGTAAGCCATATAATGACCGCAATATATCCCCATCATTAACCTACTTACTAAGCCCCCATGAGCCTCCAAGTAGGGTTTAGGGTGCGGGGTTCAGGTTTTGGCTTTGGACCTTAGATCTACGTGTTGCAGGCACCCGAAGCCCTAAACCCAAAGGGTCCCTGTAGCTATATAGTACATACTTGGGCCTTAAAGTAGGTATATGGGAACCCCTTTGGGCCCTAAGTATATACCATATACCTACATGGACCCTTTGGGTTTCTAACTCTTGAACCCAGACACGTGCTGGCGCTGTGCAGCAGAGCAGCTCTCAGGAATAAGCAAGCCTCGACATCTCTTCTAAGCGTTTGTAGCGGACACAACCATAAACCCTGGGACTTGTAAGTCGGCTGAAGAGCGGTGCGGTGTGGCAGATTTACAAACTGTTGGAGGCTCAGGGGCAAAGATTTCTCAAAAGTAGGCATCAGCATAAAGGCTGGCAAGCGTGCAGCGTAAGACTTTTGAGAAACAGCCGCTTGAAGCCCATGCAGGTTTCTTTCCAGTACCGGCTGAAGTTCAACGAAGTTTATGATCTGTATTCGACCCTGGGGGCGAAGTACGAGTCGAAGCTTGAGCCTTTAAGTGCGCAGGGCTGGGGCATGCTGGGGTCTCCAGAGTTTACCCAAAGGGTCCATGTAGGTATATGGTATATACTTGGGGTCCAAAGGGGTTCCCATGTACCTACTTTAAGGCCCAAGTATGTACTATATAGCTACATGGACCCTTTGGGTTAGGGCTTAAGATTTTAAGATTCAGGGTTACGGGTTGAGGCAACCCCAATGAGGGCTTAGCTTCACGGATTTTGGGGTGCACGATTCAGGATTAGAGCTTAGGGTTTGGAATGTAGGCTCAATCAGTCAAGGTTTATGGATGTAGGGTGTTTTAGGATGGGTGCCTGGATGAATGCTCACACGGTCTGTGGATGGTTTAGTTCCATAGGGTTGGCACTGGAATAGGGCATCTGCACGCAACCGGTGAACCTTACAGCCTACACTGAGGGTCCAAGTATTCAGCGCACATAAAACGTAGACAAGCATTCAGATCATAGCGTTTCGGACCCGAGCCTGCACCCCGCATTATGATGGTACATGGACCCTAGGCCTTTGGCAATGAGGCTGGAGGTCTGGCGTGCGCGCTTTTTGGTAGTGATTTGATTGATCGCGGTCTATTTGGGCCCGTCAACGACAGCCATCTGATTTCGAAAGGCTACGTTAAGTGGTGTCAAATCGGATTTGAAGTGTTCATGTTAAAGATCGCTTAACGTTTAATTTGATAGAACAGAAAGAAGTTTGAACGTTTGTCCACATGTAAGTTTCTAAAGTTTTTTTTTTGGGGGGGGGGGCAACGTAGACCCCAATGCGCTACAATCCTTATTCAGGGACCTGCCAAACAAGGGTCCCATGTAGGCCAAGCGATTTGTTTAGCTAAACTTTAGCAACTGTATGGATGAAGCCATGCCCGCCCATCGAGGACCCTCTTGCGCATGGCCATTGAGCAGTTGTCAACAGCAGCAACGACCCTGCGTCTGCACTTTCAGCTTGTTTTGGCCACACGCCGTGTGTATCAGATCAGAATTTTGGGCGCCGCTACTCCAGATGAAGTGAGGTAGGTGTACGTACATTAGGGAGACATATCCAGCTTCCTCAACAAGCAGGTTTTCTTCCACTTCGTATGAGACGAGTTGCAATATATCGCTTCGATCATTGCACGAGCCCCTTTAGTGCATTTTGTTTCTAGATAGGAAACGTAACCTTCAAATCCCATGACTACGCCTTCCAAGACTTATAAAATTGAAATATATCCGTACTCAGTACCCACCCCTCCTAACCCAATTTGTATCTAGGAGCCCCATCCTCGTATAGCAGTTTCTTCGATTAGGCGAACGGTCCATCCAGCAAACTTCGCCCGACCTTGCTGAGGGAAATCGCAGGAGACCACCATGGGGATCGTCGTTGGGGAACCTTTATACCTTTGGGCTGGAATTGGTTCCGTGACATGAACACAATGAAGCACCCAAACGAGACCTATTCCTGCTCTAGTGAGTTAAGTATCGGTGTTTCTTTCTTTGAAATCTCGGCCCGCAATCGGCTTAGGGTTCTGAATTCAGACTGCATAGGGTATCGGGTGTTTGAAAAATGGAAACTATTATTTAAGAAGCGCCTGGTAATTCCTACTTGGTGCTTGGTGGCTCACCTAAACCCTACACCCGAGCCGTTTTTCTTGCAAGGGACCATAGCGCCCACTTCTTCTTCACAAACCGGACATCAATCAGCCGGCTCCTAAGTACAACCGAAGTCTTTCAGGTATCTAGTGCGTCTGCCCGACATTAACCCTAAGCGCTCAAAATATATGATTATGAAGATTATATCTTCCCCAAGACCTAAGCAACGGTTTCTTGTATGCTAATTCTTAGGTATGCGGTTATTGTATACTGGACCCTTAGGGTAAGGGTCTAAGTTCCTAAGTATGATGCAATTTGCGAATGGGTTCCTCTACGGGTGTGTTCGGGTTCAAATACCTCAGTACAGCGGCCCAAATGGTTCCCAACATGCTGGTTCCAAATTCCTAGTAGAGTTTTAATACAGGGTACTTCGGCTGGACCTCCGAATGATCTTGGTAACTACCCCAGAGGGTCCACATATACAACCACTAGGGAATTGGGACCCATAATTCCTTCTATAGTATGGCATTTTGGGGCTTAATAGTTGTATATATGGACCCTCTGGGTACTCATGCCACTACAGTAGATGTGCTACCCCGCGCCCCTAGGTTCACCCTTGGGTGATCTGAATTGGGCTTTACTAAGTAACCTTTATTCAGAGGGGATCAGGGAGGGGTTGGAAGGTAGCGGGGCAATCCTTCAGTAGGTGCTGGATGTAGGACTTTGCTGTTCAAGCTCCAGTTCAACTTTAGGGAGGCACTCTGATGGCGATTCTTGCAGAATGAGGTTTCTAACAGGTTCAGAAGTAGTTAGGAAGTCTGTTAAAAGGGTCAAATGCGCCATAGACCCTAGAACCAGAACCCTATGTAGCTCCTAAACCGCTGCATTTCATGGCAGCCTTTTAAGGGTGTGGCAATGTTAAATTTTTCCCCCAAGCCGACATGGAATTCCACAATAATATAGGCCCCTTGGCTGCGGAGTTTTGATGGTTTCTGGTTACACTGAGCTACAGGCCTAAACTCTACTCTCAACTCAAAAACCCAAACTCCAAGCATCTAAACCCCAGGTTCGCATTGCATTACAGAAGTAGAACAGACCCCAAGGGTCCAAGGACCCAAATAATCGGGTTTTAGGGCCCAAATACCATAAACATTGTAATATTTGGGCCCTAAAGCCCTATTATTTGGGTCCTTGGGTCCTTGGACCCTTAGGGAGAGTTTCGGCGGGGCAGTCCGATGCAAATACTCCCCACTACAAGCCTGAAACTGAGCTCCTCAGAGCGTACGAAGTGGGCTCATGTAATAGTATACTTTCGGTGGACCCCCCACCCAGTAATAGTGACTATAGGGGATAATTAATAGGCTATTATACCACTATTACAGGGTGGGGGGTCCTCCTAAAGTATACTTATGGTCACCAATGTGTGGACATCCAATCTTCAATACAGTCACTTACATTCCTCATGCTGCCACCCTTCAACCCTAAACCCTAAACGACTCACCGAAAGCGGAGTAGACACCCTACCTGATCCTAATCGTCCAAATATCCATACGTTAGGGCTGCAGGTGACAAAAGCCATCAAGCTTATAGTAGGTTCGACCTAAACAGCCCCATTACTTGGGTACTTGTGCCCTTAGGGTGCTATGGGAGTTGCTCAAAGAACCCGATAAAACCCCCAAGAAGGACACCCAGCATGCTCTCATTACTCCTATGCATCACTAGGGTTCCCAGGCCCCCCCCCTTTTCTTGAAAAACCTCCCATGCGTACCTACTTGGACCCTTTGGGCCAGGTCCTCAACCTTAAGGGGGAGTGGGGAAAGAATATAGGCACGATCATAGAGGATCATAGAGTGATCTTCAAAAGGTTGCTGTTTTTGGTGTTATGTATGGAATGATTTAAGGGACTGTTGCAGGGTTTATATGGGCATTATTCGAGCAGACTCTGGTAGCGATCGCTGTTCGGATCCGCTCCCCTACACCCCGCGGACCCTGTATGTAAATGATCAAGCAACTTGTTCCAACAAGAGAAAGCACAGCTTTGGATATGAGTTGGTAGCCCTTTTGAATTAGGAACCTCGCAAACACCAAACCACCCAACAATCTCCAACTCTAGTTGGCCTTTGTGATGGTCCCAGAGTCATGTGTACCAGCAGTGAGCAGCGTGTTTTGCGGAAGGGGTCGAGGAACATGGAGGAAGGCAAACTTCTATGGCGGCTTTCAGAGCAAGGAGCTCTGCCAGGCGGCAGGGCGCTCTTCCTAGATGACCTACCTTCTAAACTCCTTAAAGGGATTATATAGGGGATTATATAGGGGACTACTATAGGGGTTATTAAGGGGGATACTAGGAGTTTAGACAGTAGCTCAGATGACCTTGAAGCCCGGTGCACGCGAGAAGTCGCAGAACTTGGCCCGTTCTCGGAAGTGCGACCCTCGTGCTTCATGTTGACCAAGGAGGGCATGAACATCCTTGTACCCGCAACTGAAACAATTGCGGGTGTCTGACTTATGTTCATACGTCCGGCCGCATGTTTCAGATGACACAAAAGCCTGCTTGAACTTCTGATGGATCTCCAGAAATCAGGGTGGCAGCAACTGAGTGCCAGCAGCATCAAGCACAAAAAGAAAAGCTTCGTCAATTCTGCTCCAACAGCCGGCTTCACAAACCCGTAGGCCATCCCACAAACTCCTATTCATAAGATTCCAGGAACTTTCTGTTCAAACTTTAAACCCAAAACCCTAACCCCAAAACCCGAAGCCATAAATCCAAAACCCTATAATCCCTAAACCCCAAATCCAAAACCCTAAGCCCTAAACCCTAAATCCAAAGCCCTAAACCCCAAACTCTGAAAGCCCTGAGCCTTAAACCCGGTGCACAGCAAGATGTGTGGGAGCAGGTGCTGTCATGCATGACCGGTTGAACAAGCACTTCCAGGCCGAAAGGGTCTACACCTAGCTTTAGGGTTTAGGGTTTGGGGTTTAGGATTTAGGGACCCCTAAGAATAGCCCAAAAGGCTATCATTTTACATGCTTTTGGGGTTTAGGTACACCTAATAATTGATCTCTTGGGGAGTCAGGTGGGGGCTAGGATGGGGAGTGGAGGGTTTAGGGGTTGGGTTCAGGGTTTAGGGTAGTTTGGGGTTTAGGGTTTGGGATTATATGAGCCTGCTGTCAATACTTGTCTTATTTAAGGGGCCATTAAGAGTGGACATGGGGATCTCTTCAGTAGATTAGAACAGTTTCCTATGTAGTCCTAATATAGTAGTAAGGACCCTAAGGTGTAGTTTCCATGTGTTGTTGGCAGCATAAACAGGGCGTGAAGATTCACTCTTAAGATTTGCAAGGCATTGTCACTTCGCTGGACCTGCCTGGTGAAGCCGTCCTAAACGCTTCACATTTGAGTCGCGGATTCAGCGTGGGCTTTATCGGCGTGACTTCTGCATAGCGGATAGTGTTCCTCCAAAATTCCTGGCCCATGTTGAGCTGTTACCCAAAGCACCTTTTCTACCTGAATTTAGGGTTTAGACTTTAGGGTGTGGGGTACCTATGCATCAGGGGGCAGGTGCTCTTAAGCTGTAGGTGGTTGGGGTCACGCGTACGGCTCCTCAACACACCCCGAAATCAAAACTACGACCGAACAGACCGTCAGGTGTGTGTCAGGGGTGAGTTTAGGTTGTAGGAAAAGGCCACCAAGTTTGACGAGCACCAGTACTTGGACCTCGAAAGTAGGCAACATCATGGCAAATCATGGCCTAAAACCTGGAGAGGGGTCCAATAGGCTATTTATACTTCCGCATTTATTGTTCCGCATACTTTGGGGGTCGAGGCTCTTCTTGAAGAGTGGACCCGCAAGAAAATCCTAGAAGCCTCTTAGAATCCTGACATCCGCTTAGGAACCCATGTCCATTGAATTATGTGGGAAATATTGACTTTAGCTCATATGCTGTTCCTGGGATAATGGAGAATCAGATGAAAAAGGGAATGGAACATGAAATTGAAACTGAGGTTACATGCCAATGTTACGTCCCCAGGTTCCTTGTATAAGTGTGGTGTAGGTTCCCTCAAGTGGAAGTGGACATCAAAATGATATTTGTATTTCTCAAGCGTTTGCGTGCACCTTGGAACCCCTCGCCCTGCGGGCCCAAGTAACTAAACGGGATGTGGGTGTTCATCTGGTCCTTGCGAAATCATTTACAGTTTCTGCTTGGGGCTATCAGGAAATATTACACGAATTCATTTTGCGTAATGGACATGTTGGCAACAGGAATTCTGATCTTCTACCATATGTCCCAGGACACCTATATCATAGGAAACGATTTGGGGCCCTGTTCGGATCCGAGGCTTACTCCGAGGCTTCTACTTAGTACCTCTCTGGCCAGTGTACCAGAACCCCAGACTAAAAGCAGAACGAAATCCAAAAGTAAATAAACCCGAACGATCTATACGAGGAACGCGTGGGCTCTTCGGGATTCTTTGCCCCAAACCCTTAATCCCAAACATTTAGGGTTTGGGGTTAAAGGGGTTTAGGCCTAGATTCGAGAACCTCAACTTCCCAGAACCTAGAGCTTTGACCTTCAGTCTTACCGAATAGTTTACCTAGTCTTAAAAGTTGGTAAAGATGTCAAAATGTGAGGTAAAAAGCCTCTAATGGGTGACTCTTAAGCGTGGGACCCCTGGATACACACATACCTATGCCACTAAATCCTATAGCATCCGTTTATTAATAGGACTCAGATGCCGTGCTTGGCCCCACTATAACCCACTTAAAGGCCAACTCATCACTGCGCCCCGGCATGCCTGGAGGGTAGATTCTATAGGTTTAGGGTTTATAGGGTTTAAGGTTTAGGGTTGAGGGTTTAGGGTTTGAGGGTAGTTAGGGTTTAGGGTTGAGGGTTTAGGGGTTTAGGCTTGAGTGTTTAGGGGCTTGCAGGATCCAGGTAAACCCAATCCTACACCTTTCTCCAGGAACGCGCGTTCTCCGAGGTGCCATTCTTTCAGCTAAGGCGGGGGTGCCCACGATTACGACTGCCTTTGCCATCACTACTATACCCACTGCTATTGATGTTGCGAGTTGCTTTTCTTTTGTATCTGCACGACTAATACCACTTCGTTTACTACTGTATGGTGCTCTTCCCAGCAGTCCCAGAGGGTGCACATAGACAACTACTGGGGCATTAGCGCCCGTAGTTCCTTCTGTGGTATGGTTTTTACCGAATGTAGATAGGTCTGCACCCTCTGGCATCATGCCAAACCCTAAACCCTACCCTAAACCCTGATATATCTGGACCTTCTGGGAGTTCTTCAGATGATTTTCCCCCAGCGGGCACTTCGGCAAGTCCATGGCTTGAGAGAACATGAGGGGATCTGGGTTTTAGGGTTTCAGGGTTTTAGGTTCCATGGCTTTAGGATTCCACGCTTTGGGGTTTCAGGGCTTGGGGTTTTAGGGTATAAGGTGGGCTCCGAATAGCCCAAAGTTGGTAACGATTTGACAACAATTATGGGGTTTAGGGTTTAGGGCCCATTGTAGATGCGATTCATGACTCTGAGACCTAGGATTGAAGTAAGGGATTCATGTCTTCACGGTTTCCATAAAGGGGGGGGGACGGAGGAAGCCCGAAAAAGGTGTAATCAACTGCAGTGGCCACATTCTGCACATGCAGCACATAGCTTGACTTCACACTGTTCAGACTCCTGTAAGAAGCGGTGGCATATACTGCCAGTTTGCACTCGCCACTTGGATCCTGTTGTAGTGAGATCTTTCCTCTTGCTGCGCCCATTCTGTGAAGACGGGCCGCTACACTGCCATTCCCATGCAACCCTAGTTATTGGTGGTCAGTGGGGGAATATAAGCCAGTAAGCCTGTGTACCCTAGTTCAAATTATTGTTCCATGTTCTGTTCTATGAGATGTTTCTCCAAATCCCTCTTCTAGATATTTGGACCCTCGAACACTAAGCCCCAAACCCGGCTTGAAAGAGCTTAAGGTCCCTGATACCTGCACTCCGCGTCCCAAACCCCTCACACGACACGGCCTTGCCTCTAATAAAGGGACAGGGTTAAGGGTTTATAGGGTTTAGGGCTCTAGCCCAAGCAGGTACGATCTATAGGCGTTAGGGCCGAAGGGTCCAGATACATCAGCGTTAGGGAACTAGGCCCCCCAAAAACCCTAAACCTTAAACCCTCAACCATACTACAGAGAGCACTTCTAGGCCTCATTCCCCAACAGTTGTATGTGTGGACTGTCTGGGAATGCATGCCTTTCCATCTCCGCTGCGTTGGGGCCAGAGTGCCTGTTCGGCGTAATTTAAAGATTAGGGGTTTTAGGTGTAGGATATGAGGCTAGTTCAGATACTTTTTTTCTACCTGCAAGACAGTAGTCCCATTGTCACCGCTATATCCAGCAAAAGGGTGACGATTTTCACGCTGTAAATTCTGACCTGGACCAGGACGGTTCACTTGCCCGCTGAATTCGAGGAAGCCATTCGCGACACACAGCTCAAGCAACAGGCACAGCTTGGGATCCTAAATCCTAAACCCTAAACTTGGGAGAGCCCAGGGGTTCCAGGGCATGCTGTGGATTCCGGGATTGTAGGCCGTACGAGGTAGGACGTATGAGGCCCACAAAGCCTAACTATACCCAGACCCTGTACTCTACCCCTTTCTTGGGATACCTAACTTTGTGTCTTGTATCTCCTATATACAAAAGTGGGTTCCCCGAGAAAAAGGGCAAGGTACAGCCGTCCAGGTACTCTCCTATGTGCTTGCGCTGGTATTTGAGAATTGTGTAAGCTTCACGGCCTAGCCTTCAAGATTCGTGTGCAGGGGATTGAGTGTACCAAGACCTTCCTAGTACCCCTAATTTGGGATACATGGCGCTAAAAAACTGGGAGTCCGACCTTAGTAGAAGGTAGGTGGAGGGTCACGGCACATGTTTTGACGCTGCTTGCTATGTGGCTCTGACATGAAGGGTGAACAATGGCTGACCCCATGCCCTTGGTTTTAAGGTTTAGGGCGGGGCCAAATCCCGCAAAAGCTGCACAAAACATAGGGATCGTCTCGCAACTTGGGTGGTTCCAACGCTAGCAATTACCGGGAGTTCCCTTTTTGGGGAGTCCCTATCACAAGCATTATTATGGTATATCGGGCCTTATTTTGGGGCCCCTCATGTATGGAAACTACCATTTCACGTCAATAGGGCAAGGCGCTGGCTCTCAGCAGTACCCGATAAGGTGAAACAACTACGCCAGTTTCTCCAATGACTGCCTAAACCTTGATAGAAGAACCCTAAACTCTGAACCTTAAACCCTAGACCCATACACCTCAAACCCTAACGCTGGCATTGCGAGCTCTCGAGGCACTGAGTGTCTTGCGGACTAGACATCAGTAAAACTTGGAGTTACTGGGGTTTCCAGGGACCCTTACGGGATCTTACGGGAACCTATAGGGAAGACAGCTGGGTCAAGAGCCTGGGCTAGGGGCCCACGGTTTCGGCCTTAGCTATGGACTCTAGGCCAAACGCACTATCATGCTTCCCAGGCATCAAACGTTTGGAAAATCTCCCGGCCCTGAAAAAAATGCCTCAGCCCTTGACTCCACAAGAAAAAGCCTGTAAAATGGCACCAAAGCCATACCACGAATGGACCAATGGAGTTTTATTGTTCTGGGTCAATGGTTTAGGGCGCTATTTCTAGGATCCCCAAAGGACCCTAACGAAAACACTCAACCCTACACCCGAAACCCGTAATAGCCATAAAGTGTATAATGGGTGATGAGAGCTACAGAAAGCTGTAGGAAATCCAGCGCAATAATTAGATTCGAGCCCTACCTTTCTCACTGGTGCTTATGAAGATGGAGGAGTGCGGTACTATCATATGAGCAGTGTATAGTAGTACTATCCAAAAGGAGTACGCTAAAGAGCCACCCTCATCTAAAAGAGCATCTATCTTTGGCCCTCACACTCTTCAATAGAACCTTCGGGCTGACCCTAAACCCTAAACCCAAAACCCTAAACCCTAAATCCAAAATCCTAAACCGTTCTTCGGGTGCAGGACATCCAGATAGCTGGCCTGGAGCAAAAGACGAAGACGGTGTCCTTCAAGACTGGGGGTCCATGCTTTTTCCTGTAGTTTAGGGTTCAGGGTTTAGGGGTTTAGGGGTTTAGGGGTTTAGGGGTTGCGGTCTAGGGTTTTAGGGTTTAGGTTTCAGGGTTTAGGGTTTAGGGGGTACGCTCTGTTGTTTTAGGTTTAGGGTTAAGGGTCTAGGGACCCAAGCAGCCAATAGCAGCTACTGCTTACGGGCTTTAGGGCTCGAGAAGGTGTTTTGTACATCCCTTGGGTGCAGTTTACATTCCAGGCTTCAGGGTGCATAGCTTCCAGGGTTTACCTAGGGCTTCTATGTGGGGGTTTCCCAAAATTAGGGGTACCTTTTTGGGGGTCCCTATAATAAAGACTATAGTATATTGGGGTCTATATTGGGGTACCCTAATTTTGGGAAACTACCATGTACTTTGTTCGCCTTAGGAATTTCTTCCTCCAGAAGAGTTATCATACCGTAGCATTTGGACGCAACTAGGGGGTCAAAGAGATTCGCAACAGACACCACGCTCTAGCCTTTCAAGATCAGGGGTCTTGGCGAGACGAACTTTGTAAGTCATCTCATGCTATTTCCTGCAGTTCCTATAGCTAGTAATGAAAGTTTACTTGCTCCAAACCCTATCCTTTGCGCTTGTGAAAGGCAAGCCGCACCCCCTTGAAAGGTTTCCTGCAGATACTTGCCCCTCACCACCCCGCCTAGCACTCCAATAGTAGTCATACCAAGGATATCTGTCTTTCTCACGGGGCCCTGTTAGATTCCAGAATCATCCCCTGTACTCCCTTTTTTACCCATACAAAGCTCAAAGCCCATGGTTGCTCGAGGGTGTATCAGGCTCTGCTAAATTTGCAAGGTTCTCATCGGCTCCCAATTTTGACAGCCCGCAGAAGCTTCCCTTTACGGTCTGAACCTAACCCAAACCCTTACACCGACATCATGGAGGGCCCCCCTAGCCGTAAGTTGGGAAGTGTATCACAAGATGGACAAGTATGGTAAACAAGGCCTACGATTCTAATAGTTCTCCCTATAGGGCTCCCCATTACCTAATTTTAGATACTAGGTTATTGGGCTATGTAACTACAGGGTATATAGAACCCAGAACCCATTATTTAGGTAACTGGAGCCCAAGGGTCTGCTATTTGTAAGTCCCCTTATGAAAAGCCGGTTTTCCGGCCTGTACGCCTTTGATCCCTGCAACCCACCTTCCGCGTGAGCTACGCTACGCGGTTGAGGGTTTAGGGTTTAGGGTCTAATGTTTAGGCTTCATAGAGTTTAGGGTTTAGGATTCATAGGGTTTAGGGCCCTGTCTCCTGACCCTTTCACCCTGCAACCTATCAAAGCTCTTTATGGGGGGGGCGTCGTCAACTCAGTGGCTACTGCGGGACACCTACATAGAAACCAATATGTTTTTGTATTGTAGGGACTCCCACCGGGTGGCCTAGGCTGGCGCAAACTGTCACATATGCATTGCATCCAAGAACCCGAACATTGCTCATTAGGGGCTAGGGCTTGAGGTAGCAAAAGCCATTGCTCATTACTCATTCAGAATCCGCTATTTGTGACCTTGAAATTTCCATTATTTGGCTAGGGCAAGCCCGAAGACTCAAAACCTTACTCCCAGCCACACCCTGCAATTGGTTTCCCTAATCCTGAACCCTAAACTTGGGCCCTTGCGGATAATAACTTCAAACTCCAAGCCCGAAACGTGCCAAGTTTCTTAGCGGCTGCTTCGTAGAGGACTCGCGTGCTACAGGCGGAGCAAGAGGTAAAAGTCCTCGTGAACCAGGTGCCGGATGACCCTCCCCCAAACTAACATGAGTTCCGGGTTTATCGAAATTCGTTACGCTTCATGTTCGGAATTTCACGGCGTGTGGAGCTTTTGGTGTTTGCTTTGGTTGGTTTTGCACTGTAGAAGTTCTATTTATCCGGAGCTTAAGAGCTTAGGGTTCCGTCTTCGGGGTTTAGGGGTTTAGGGTTTGGGGTTTTAGGGGTTTAGGGTTTGGGGTTCTAGAGGTTTAGGGTTTAGAGTTTTGGGTCTGAGAAGGGGCCCTTTGTAGACCACCGCTAAAAGGAATCCATATTGGGTTCCGTGTTAGTTTGGGAAGGGGTCCTACAAGGAGATGCGGGGTAGTGGCTTGGCCCTAGGGGTCCAGGTGCTCACATAGTATAGATTAGGGCCTAAGGCGTGTATCTAGTAACCGATTTGGGCCCAAGTATGTTCTACCTAGATATGCTTGTGCACATTGGATAGGGTTTAACCTTCAGAGTGTGGGGCCTGGGGCTTAGGTCTTGGAAGTCAAGGCTTCGGGTATATAGCTCAAGGGTGCAGAGGTGAAGTAGGTTGCGGTGCTTCCGTCTGGTTCCTCCGAAGCATGCCCAACTCAATGGCCATTAAACCCTGAACAATGTAGTCTGGACAGAGACCGCCACCATCCAGCTGCCTGTCCACGAAAGCGGGAATTGTCTCTGGGAAGTCTGACCCCTGTCGTCATGAATCTGAGCCTTGACATCCTCAGTGGCGTCTACAGCTTCAACGTCCATTGGAGACAACTCCCCATGCTCAGAAGGAGTGCTGCAAGTATTCCTCGAAAGGCTATCACGCCGCCCGTCTAGCAATCAATACCTGTGCCTCGCCGAAACCAAAGAAGAGCTCTCACGGCATGCAGGACACGGCTCCCGTAGTGTTGAGGTCATGCAGCTCGGTGAACCGCATGTTGCCGCGTGTCCGCGGCTCGACAGGCAAAATAGGTTCAACGAACAGGCTGCAGCAAGGCTCCCAACTTCCAACATAGGGGTTGCGAAACTTAACAATACCAGCGTCAGACAACTTCGGCAGGCTGAGACCCACAGTAAAAGCCAGCACGGCCTGCTCAGCCATCTGACGCATCTTGGCCCGAAACGGCTCTAGATTGAAATCTGTGCGTCGCTGCAGAATCAGCCTCAAGCTATTCAATGACACTGCTCCCTTGGCAGAAAGCTCTTGGAGAACTTGGTCTGCCAGACTCTGAGTTCAGTGAGTCGTGCAGCGTCCATCGGCTTCTTCTGTAGACTCGGGCGTGCCTCTTCCCATGGGCAATGAAATTAGGCACTGGGGCTCGAGCAATAGTAAGGCCTCCTATTAGCCTTGCTCGATCCGAATCCTGTGTTTATATATATATATACATGTGTGTGTACAGTTTGCGGGACCTTAGTGGAAACCCACAATATGTGGCATAACTTGGAGTTTAGGGATTAGGGTGTAGGTAGGGTTTGGGGTCTCTTCGCTCTAAGGCCCAGGCTCCATACATTGTTTCCTTTTCTTCCAAGAAGAAGGGGTTATCCCTGCATGTAAGAGCTCCCAAGGCTAGGTTGTGTATGGGGCCAGGCGCTTGACACTACCTAAATCCTGCACCCTTCCCAGTATTGCTAGACCACCATGTAGCTACACTACATTACCATCATAGTGGTAGTGGCGGTAGGAGTAGTAGTAGTAGTAGTAGTAGTGCTGCTACTATTACATTTGCATGTCATGTTCCGTTATTGCTATACTGACATGTTATCTGACTATTACATTCTTAAATGACAAAAAAGCAAATATTGCTTGGATACTGCCTCCCCCCCCACTGATTAACAGTTAGATAATATCTTTGAGCCCTTCATATGACCCCCCCGTCCATTACAGACTGTTCAGGGGTGGGCGCAGGTCCCTGAACCCTAAACCTTAAACCACGTGGCTGCATCATGATGAAAGCCCCAAATCGAGTCTCATCGTTTTTGGGCAGGCCGAGGCTGAAGCGGCCAGCATCAATGCCACCAACAGAGCCTACTGCCGCCAGTATAAGGCACGCTATTGAAGGTTTAGGGTTTCAATGTGTAGGGTTGAGGGGTTCAAGTTTTTAGGGGTTTAGGGCCGAAGTACTGTTGAGGGACAAAATCCTGCATGACCCTATGTAAACTGTCGTACCATGTTTCTTGGGGGTTAGGTTTGTAGGGTCATGCAAGGTTTTGTCCATCAACACGATCCGACCTGTCCCCAAATAGTGGTTTGCGTTGGAAATGAATAGTTCAAGCCTAAACCTTAAACCCCCAAACTACATTTGTTTTTTCAAGTTCTGCTAGTAGCATGAAATTGCCGGTATGGGAAGAATTAGGGTTCAGGGTTGAGGGTTGAAGGCTTCGGGGATCAGGTAATTTTTGGAATGTTCATATTCTGCCAGGAATCAGGCTTTGGTTTGGGTGTTTAGGGCTTTCGTGACTTAGAGTGGTAATGGCCAATCGGGGCCATTGCGTTCCACCTCTCCGGCATTACTGTAATTTTAGAGTTGCCATCCGTAAGGGGCTCTAACCCTAGATCCTCAATTCCAAACCCTGAACCCTCAAACCCTTAACCCTCAACCCTAAATCTTGAAACCCTTAACCTTCAACCCTAAGCCCTGAAACCCTAAAACCCGCAACACTACAACCTTCAACCCTAAACCTCAATCCTACAACCCTAAACCCTGAAACCCGCAACCCTAAACCCTAAACCCGCAACCCTAAACCGCAAATCCCTCAACCCCAAGCCCTGGAAACCTAAACCCTAAAAACGCTAAACCCCTCAACCCAAAACCCTCAACCCTAAACCCTATAGGCCCTAAAACCCTAAAACCCTAAACTTAAACCTAAACACTATAAACACTAAAGCCCTAAAACCCTAAAACCCTAAACTTACAACCGAAACCCTAAATCCTAAACCGGTATCAACCCTAAACCCTATCAACCCTAAATCCTAAAACCCTAAACTTAAAGCCTGGCCTTGGCAACGGGTTTAGGGTTTAGGGTTGAGGGTTTGGGGTTTGGGGTTTTAGGGTTTAGGGTTTAGGGGGTTTCTAGGGTTTATAGGGTTTATGGTTGAGGGTTTAGGGTTTAGGGTTGAGGGGTTTGGGGTTTACAGGGCTTAGGGTTTATAGGGTTGAGGGTTTAGGGTTGTCTTTGTAGTCTCAAGCCGGTTGGGTCCATCTGGGTTTAGGGTTGGAGGTTATATCAGGTCATATTGGGATAATGGAAAAGAAAAATGGAGACTACTACAGGGTTTAGGGTTTGGGGTTCTGGGGACTTAGTAAGTAGGTTAATTACCCCTATAGGTAGGCCATGTAACAATCCCAATTATCCCCATTATGAACCGACTTACTACGTCTCCATGACCCTCCAAGTGGTGACTTCAGGTTGAAGTTTAGGGTTTTGTAATGACTCGCGGTTGAGGGTTAGTTTGGGGTATAGGGGTTTAGGGCTTAGGGTTCAGGAGTAT
>CAJNIZ010045892.1:28547-42610 GCA_905231905.1 Symbiodinium pilosum
CCCCCAACAAAAAAACACACACACACACAAAGATGACATGGCTTGATCACTCCCTATGTTCTGCAGTACAAACCCATTAAGCCGGAAATTAAACCCAGCTCCGATGTCATTGTCCATTTTCCTTTCCACCTGATCTTCCCTAAACCCTTTAGGGTAAGTTTTGCTTATCATCTTCCATAGGACAGCACCCCCGAGGATCGATCCATCCCTCCAAGGACCCGATCTTGAAAGTCACCGCAAAGAAATGAGGTTTCCGTCTGTACAAATTGCATCGGGCTCAGGTCAGGAGTTTTTGTGGGTGGTTTTGGTGGGTTTTGACAAGTTACGGGTTCTGCTCTCGCTCGGGACAACTTGGATTTACTTGATCTCGAAAATCTAGCGTGAAGGTTTCGGGTTTGCTGTGATGTGTTGTTGAGCAGAGATTGTCATGCCACAGCGTCGTTTGAGGTCTGTGTGCTGTGCGACATGCTGCGGTGGCCCGATTCTGGCTGGCCATTTCATACATTCACTCACCCCACGCCGTCTCAGGTTATCAAACCACCAAAACTTCCAAATTTGAGGATCTAAGTTCAGTTAGTTCCATCTCGGTCAGCAACATTACATCTCCTCAGCCGCACACAACACTAGTAACAGTGCGAGCGGGCCTGCAAACCGACCGGCACTATGCAACAGTCCCCAAGGCTCGTGCGCCATCAAACCGCGTGAGCTCGACCACGCTAATTTTTCCAATCCAAAGAACACCCCAACATTCTCACAAAGGGCGTGCTACCCTTTAATACTTGGAGCGTCTAGGTTACTGGATAGAAAGTAAACCTAGCGGTGTACTAAGTCTTCTTATATCCGTCTTGCGCCTGGTCTACGGTGGCAATCTTGCAGAATGTGAGAATCAATGTTGGGGTTTCGGGCGTGTAGAGTGGTGCAAGATTTCAGAAGTTCACATTAAACGCGGTTGTTACCATACGTACCACGCAACGGAGTTTCTGCTAAGGCCTCACAATCACTTCAAGCACTGGCGCATATTGGGACTCATCAAATGAAGAGTCCCGCAAAACAGAAAGATACGTTACCAGGCCCCCATTTTTGCGTAGGTAGGACTTTGAGGGTTTTTGGAGTAGTATTGTCCAGGGCGTACTTTTTTGCACGTATGGGGCGTGTTTCAATAGTGTATTGTTCTGTGCACAGAGTCGCAGAGTAGCTGGCAATCTTCGAAGCAAGAGAACGAGGAGTAGGAGGATGGGCAGAAAGAGGAGAAGGAAGACGAGGAAGAGGAGTAAGTAGTCTGTCTGGTAGGGCAGCGCTTGCAAAGCTAGGGCTTGGGGGGGGCAAACACAAGTTGCCAGTGACACCCTAGAATTGTAATCATTTTCCACCCCCCTCCCCAAGTGGTCACTCTTGTAAAAGGTTAAGGCGATCTCTAGCTCGACAAAGTTGACATGCAAAAATAGAGGAAATCCATTTACTAGCACCATGCCTTATTGAGGAAATTGTTAGGCCCTTCCTCCTTTGCAGTTGTCGTTCCGATCCAATGTCTAATTCAGGCCACCCATAAATTGAACACCGTGTTTTTTCAAGGATTCTGGGAGTCATGGGACTTTGGGAGTCATGGGGAACCTCCACATACAGCAGTGTGTCTACTCATAAAGCCCTCTGAAATGAAAGAAGTGAGATGGGCAAGCTCTCCATGAAGAGCTGGGTAAATATTCAGCAGAGGTCTCTCTGCAGGTCAGGTTAGTTCACGAACCATAAAAAAGAGAGGGTTTGCTTTCTGCAAAAAAAGAGAGGGTTTGCTTCCTGCAAAAAAGTTGTTATGTAACTGGGCGCGCGTGTTTCTGAGTACCACTAAACCAGCCTGCGCATGATGCATCTGTTCCGCGTGAAGTCCGCATTTGTGCTGCATGTGCAGTTTAGGGCCCCCTGCTTCCAGTCGTAGGGTGCGCGGGGCTGAGTTTAGAGTCAAGGTTGTCAGGCCTTCTGATGTGGGCAATGCTTCACATGTCCTCAGGTATGGGTCATACGATTGTAACAGGCCCAAATTAAGCATGAACTTGTTCCAGTCGCCGAATGATTAATAGGCTTTACGAACTTTACGAGTTGTTCCTGCCATGCAACCTCCAAACACCGGGCATGCTCTGCCAACCATCTGGAAAAGTCAGGGGACATGAACGATTAGTCCAGTGCACATAACGTATGGATGAATTTGACAATTTTGTATGCAATTCGGATTGTTCCCTGGTATCCGTCTTGAGTGGACTTTTACTAAGCAAGTTCAAGAGCATGCTATAGCCCGTACGTTGTCAATTCTAAAGCCTTCAAGGTGTCGCAACTACTGCCACTTGCAATAACAAATCCTCATGTCTGAAAGCCTGCGTAGCTGGACAAACTGAACTGAACCCTGCGTGTGGAAGCAGCATGAACATGAACGTGTTGGGAATGACCGGACCTCGCGCATGCACGCACAACCGATCAGCCGAAGTCTCAGGAATTTTTCGACACCATTCAACAAATTAGCACAGGGCCATTGGACGCAAACAGATTCCTTAAGATTTGCCTCACGTGTGCGACCAGAAACAACACAGGCAGAGGGAACAGATGACAATTTTGATTCATCCACCGTAACACATCTAGTTGAGCCTGGTTGCTGTCACCTTGATTCCGCAAGGTTGGGCATTTGCATCATTTGTATGTCCTAAATGCATTGCCGAGCATGTTGCGCGCATCAGGAAAATCTATAGACGTGCTGGCAATAAATGTATCTCCGGAACCACGCTGCCATGCGGGTCGCCTTTCTTTCAAAGATACGGCTTGGATCGACGACGTGTGTGTTGGTGGCCGTTCCTGAGGTCGCAGCAGAGTGTTTCTGCACCAGGTGACCGACTTATTGAAAACCGATCAAATTAGTTTTGTTTCTGTAAGCGTTTCCCGTAGCGCATGACGTCCGTCCGGCTCGTAATCTGCTGGGAGCATTTATCATCGTTGGGTTATTATTGTAGAGGTGAAATAAGGTCCTATGTTCTTTTAAGTAATGTTGCATTCAATTTTGCCAGGAGGCGTTCTTTAATGTGTTTTCGGCTGTTGCTTGAAGAGTGTTGGCCTATTGTTTCAGGACGTTTTTTAATGTGTTTTAATGTGGCCCCTAACCGAATCCTGACCGTCCCCTTTAACTAATCCCCAAAGGCTTTCAACACTGATTGAGGACGCCTCTCCTTAATTTTCGAAACCCCTATTGTTTTAAGGGGGTTAATGCGCTAAACAAAGTGCAATGTTAATTCGATAAAGGACAAATACTTATGCAAAATGCGATCTCCTTATGGAATCATATAAACAATAGTAACATTTGGTGGAAAGCAAAACGCTAGAAATTGAAGCAGGTGAACAGGAATCATGCTAATATAAAGCCGAAAAAATATCAAGTGAAAACCTACAGTAAAGTCAGCGGGGAATCGCATAACACTCCGTGCGAATGGCATGAAAACCAACCAAGTTCAATGACAGTCTTTTAATGGGCCAGCAACAACCTTATTTAAAAAAGTTGACATCTAACTGAAACCAAGAAAGTAATATACGAAACTGCACAAATTTGGGAAATAAAGGAAAGATTCAATTTTCATCCGATGCGCGTTGAATTCTTGCACATATTATTGAAAAAACGAAGAACATATTCTAAATTCTTTTCGATTCTTGATTATGACCCCCCTCTATTGATCTCAGAGCCCCGCCTAATGGATTATTAGATTGATTCTCCTGGGCCCTTTTCAAACATAGTCTTGGTGTGTCATGGCCCTTTGACAAGTTGTTTTCCCGGACCCTCCAGGATTGTAAGTTTTCTAGCCGGAGTCCTTTTTATTGAGGAGGTTCATTGTGAAATGTTATGAGGGGAGCGCAATTACCCCTGTCAAGGTGTGTGTAAAGTCGTGGCAAGTTAGCAGCACACGTTGCACATAAGATTTTTGACATTGCGCGAATCTCGCCTATCTGGCAGGTTACGCAGGAACTGCAAACCAGCCCCTTGGCACAATGGTTTCGCGAACTTCCGTGCAGATACTCTGTGCGAACACAGGTGATCAGCGTCTTTGCTTTGTTTTCCATTGTTCACGAACAGGAAGCAAATCAAGATGAATCAAAAGCTTTGTCAGGCACAGGTATTGGCAATCGGGGGTGCGTTTGAGTGTGTTTTGTTTGGGTGTGCTTGACAGCCCCTTCATATAGTATCCGCTCTTCAAAATCTAGCCTGGCATGCTGTGTGCCTTCTGGAATGGAAAGCGTGGAATGAGTGTAGCAATTTCGGAGGGTCGCGCTACTCCGGCAAGCTGAATCAAACATCCTGTACGTGAGGGGAACATATAGTAGTTTCCCAAGATAGGGGGACCCCACTATAGACTCCCAAATCCTATAACCCTTTTTATGGGGGGCCCCCAAAGTACCCCGAGAAGGCCCCATGTAGTCTCATAGCTATGCCACGACGGAATCCTGGGCAGGATTGCTTTATTCACCGTGCAAAAACCTGAGCACTGCAAGCCAACTCAGTATTCGTGACATCCCGCGGTTGGGGGCTTGCACCCGACATCAGTATCCACCACTGATTTTGCAGACGCACAATGCGGAAATTGGGTTGAAAACTCTCCCAGTCCACTGGTATACCTAAGTAAACTGTTCAGCAGAGTCTGCAAACATACGGAAACCAACTTTGTTGAAGCCGGATCTCAAAGTTCGAATTTTTGTATCAGAACCTTTGTCAGCTTAAGTTTCACAACTCAAGTTACGATCGTTGAGGACAACCTCAGCTTCAAAACCACAGGCGTATAGATCCGAATGCCAAGCCCAAAGTCTCGTGCCCCAAGCCTTACCTAAATCCCAAAAGTATGTAAAATTATAGCCCTAAACCCCTAATAATAGCCCTAAAGGCCATTATTTTACATACTTTTGGGGCCCAGGTACTGCCTGGGCCAGGAGCACTCCACCATAGACCCTACTTAAACACCGAGCCATAAACGCCAAATGTTCATCAGTGAAATGTGAATTTTAGTTGTGACTTGTATACCATATTGTACCCTGAAAGCCATATTATCAGAGGTGCCTTATCAAAGTTGGTGGCGGCTTCCGGCTGGAATTCCGAGCAGCTGTTGGAGTACATGCGCACCTTGGCAAAACCCATACGTTTCAGAATTGAATAACACTTATGTACTGTAGCTGTAGGCTTTAGGTACAGGGTGTAGGATGCCGTCTGAAGGCGAAGAGTTTAGCTGCCAAGGGTCAGGGCTTCTCGGTCAGTTCGCACCTTGATGTAGCCGGACTGAAGGGTTTAGGCTTCATTGTTCAGGCAGCCTGATGCTTTATGCAGTTTAAGCTGTGGGGTTCATAGTCTGGTGTCAAGACGGTTTAGGTTCCACGGTTACAGTAATGCCCCACCCCTCAACGAAGCAGATGAACTGCAACATGGAGTAGTGACTAGCCGTTCAACCCCCTCCGAGCGTCCACAAGAGGCATGCCTTAAACCCAACCCTGAACTCTAAATCGTGTTTAGGGTGTACGGTCTAGGGTTACCTAAACCAAAACGAGAAGTTTCCCACGGCAAGCCTTGAGCAGACAGTTGTGGGTTTCAGGCGCAGGGTTCCAGGAAACCTTCTTCAATGTCGGTGATTTTTGTTCAGCTGCTTTGGGGTCAATTTTCCAGCTGCTGGCACTTATCATGGAGGTTCGGCAAGCCCCCATCGTAGACTACTGCCCCTTACATTGGAGTCTATTTGTTTTCCACAATAGCTTGGGGTGGGGTACAATCTGAGCGTTCCATGCATCCTATATCTAAGGGGATTAGATTGTGGGGAATGAGGCAAAGGAGCCTGAACATTTTTAACCGGGTAACGTACACAAGTCTCCGCTTTTAATTCTTATAGTTAATAGTTATTGCTAAGGACAACACTGATCTTTCGTAACATGCCTACCCGGGACTACCCGGCATTGAGCATGTAAGCCCTGTACTTGTTGATAGACATCTTGCCTAACCCACCAGCCGGCTCAGTGAATTGAGTTCAAGTTCTGCTCAGAGTTCTGCGCAGCTAGAAGCACATGTTGAAGTGCAAGCGAGGAATAACCCAGAAAGCCCCGCATGTTCTAAGTAAGAACAGATGTACTTGAAATGATGCCAAGAGCCTGTGGCACGTCCTTTAATCCTAGACCCCCCCCTGGTAGCAATGTAGCCTCCAGAAAGTTAGAAGGTTAGAAGTAAGTGGCCTTAATAAGGCTCCCACAGTATCGATGGCTTTGGGGAGTACTTTCAAGGAAGAGTCTGCATTCTGCCACAGCCCCAAAACCTAAAAGCTTTGAGAGGGTTCTAACATGCGCCTGAATCTTTTTGAGTGTTGTCCCTAAGGGTCCAAGTACCTAATAATCATATAATTACCCCAAACCTGTACTATAGGTACTATTACCCAAAACCCAAGTACCTAATTCTTGGATACGTGGACCCTCTGGATGTGTTTTTGGGGCCCTAAAAACATGGGAAAGGTTCTCAACTCTCCTTTTTTGATCGATCCACAAGGACCTAAGAACCGTGGGAGGCTGAGGACCCTTATCGAGGGTCCCTAACCTTTTTTTTTTCTGAAGGCTTTATCGTTAGCGGGGGGACCCTTCATTAAAGAGGGCCCAACATTACGTGGACTCTTAGGGAGTTTACTTTAGTCAAGAGTTACCTGGGCCCCAAATGTAGGTAAAATGATAGCCCCAAAACCCTTCAACACTTAAAAACAGCCCTAAAGGCCATGATTTTGCACTTTTGTTTTCCGGGCAAGCCATCTTCGCATATGCCTCACACATCCCTAAACGGGCATACCAACTACTAGGAGGTCATTGTACCTATAACCTACTTAGTAACTGTAGTTATAACCCTGTTATATCTAGTGTAACTCTGGTTATGGGACTTATACTTAGGTTATATTTAAAACGGACCTCCAAGTAGGGGCCTGCAAGCGGCCTGAGCCGTGAGCCCAACCCGGTCTAGGCTTTACTTGGAGGCCCATGGGACTTAGTAACTACTTATAACTGGGATTACAACCTTACTTATAATTGGGGTAACCCGTATCCCATTTAGTAGAATTAGAAGTAGGGTTATATGTCCAGTTATAAGTAGTTACTAAGTCCCGTGGGCCTCCAAGTAAGGTTGGGGCTTTATGTTTTTGTTACTGTTTTAGCGTCTAGGGTGCTAGGGTTTTAAGGTTTTTGGTTTTAGGGTTGCAGGGTTTAGTGTCTCAGGGTTTGGGGTCGGTGGTGGTTTTCTCATAGTATCCAAGTACCTAGATAGTGCACCTGTTCTGGGCTGCTCTAGCTATGAGGGGCTGCACTATGATAGAGACCCCGAAAGAGACACCAAAATTGCCCAATCTACATGACCATTTGGGCTCAGATAGGTTCCTGCATCCAGCGCTAGACCCTAAACCGCGCGTCCTACTCAGCAACTTTAGGCCACCTACCTGCCACATGGACCCGGGGCTTTGGGTTTAACTAGGGGTTTAGGGTCAAGGGTTAGGGCAGCCATCAGTACCGCGATCACAAATGCCGTCGACAATGACAGCCTCACCCTGCAAGAATGTCACTGTTGGACCGCCTGCTGTGAAGAAAGCCCAAGGTGTTTAGGGTTTGAGGTTTAAGGTAAGGATGCCAAAATTCAGATTCTAATTATTCCCACCTACACACAACCCCACAGTATCCCACAGTCCTAAGGCCCCCGAACCATAAACATTCCTCCCCAGCCTATTTAAAGTCCATCCACCCCGAGACCCTTTCCCGCTGCTTCCGGCCCCTAAAGCCTAAACTTTAAACCTTGAGCCCCAACACGTTTTTACTGAAGGTGTCCGAGCCTGGCGCAGCCATCCAGCTAACCGGAGTTGCCCGGACAGAATGAATTCAAATAAGATATAGTCTAAGTCTAAACTCCTTAAAGGGTTCTATGGGGGGCTATATAGGGGACTGCTATAAGGGATATCCACGGGGATACCCTGAGTTAAGACTATATACTATAGCTCACATAGCTACGGATTCTTCAGGGAGGAACTTTTAAAATCGTCAGGGGTGTCTATACATGCGTACATAACACATAAAGGTCCCTTGACTACATCATCGTTGTTGCCCTATGGCCCAAAGATATTGAACCTACGGGATGGCTGTTACCGAATTTGAATTAAAAGGATTTACCGCACTATGCGTCTACAGTGCAAAAGCGGTTTCGTTATTGCTGTGGGCCCAAAACCCTAAACACATTGTTACACAAACTTAGTTTAAGTTCTTTGGCAGCAGCTCAGGTTACTCGGGTTCAGGGATAACTGCGGTTGGTTCATGTCACCGCAAAGGGCGTTCATACATGCGGGTTTCCATAAAGTAGGAGTTCCTTCGAAGGGTTCGCATGCTGAGGATTGTAGCCTTCTAGGCTTGGTGCTCAGAGATCGAAGGTTTGAGGTTGAGAAGGCTAAATTATCCTGGGGCTCCATAATATCTATAAATAGTACCTGGATTGGGCTATTTAGAGCCCCAGGGTTACTAGGCGGACCCTTAATACCCAGCAGTTGGCCTTCTGGGCTAGGATCTCAAGTGCATGAGCTTTTTGCTTTAGCCGGTATGCACAAAGGCTTGCTAGTGTGGAAGGGGTCTGCTCCTAGTGAGGGTCGTCCTGGGGCAAGGTACACAGAGGCCACAGGGAACATGGCCCTGGTAATGGGCTGTGGCAGGGCCGACGTAGTTCAGGCCCAAACCTACACCCTCAATTAAGCGTATGGCGTTCCGGACGCTGCGTTAGAAATATCACCCATCCTGCAGTATTTATTGGTAGTCCATTCAGAAACTCTTCTGAAGTCCCAGCCTACCTAAAGTGACCAGTGCACCCTTACACGACTGTTGTGTAACGAATGTTCTTTTGTCTTTAGCTTTTCGGTTAACGGTCCAGACTGTTCCCCCGGAACTGTGAACTCCAAACCCTCATCCCAAAAGTAGCTACAATGTACGGCTGGGAAGTTCGGGGCAGTTCTAACCCAGCTATAACCGTAGCTTAAAGACACGTGTAGTGCTCACACTTGGGGGGGACTTGTAGACCTCTGATTGAGTTACTAGTGGCCTACTTGGAGGCCCATGGGACTTAGTAACCACCTAGAACTGGGCTTATAACCCCAGTTATAAGTAGTTACTAAGTCGCATGGGCCTCCAAGTAGGAGCAGTCTCTTTAGCAGTTTTGGTGATGTGGGCTGCCGTAAGTAAGAAGGAGGTCTGAATACTTGAGCTCATTCAAGGTCCAAGGTTTAGGGGTTTTAGGGTTTTAGGGTTTTAAATAGGGTTAAGGGCGTCTGCCAGACGGTCGTTTCTTCTCCTGCGCAACACTTTGCATGCCCTGTATAGGGTTGGCAGCCGGGATGCAACAGTTTTAGCTAGGTAGGGAAACCATAGGCATGGTCTCTTATATACACTTTTTGATAACAATTGTGTTTCGCCGAGGTTGTTCATGAAATATCATCATTGATCAGGTATGGTTCGCTTCTGAGACTCGCGGACACACCGCTGTGTGAGTGCTGCCACGGAGTGAGACATACATATGGGCAGTGTGCAATGTAGGAGACATGCAATACACACACATATAGATACATATATATATATAATAGGAGGATGATGATGATGACGCTGATGGTCATCACAGAATAGGGATTGCCCTCAACCCTCGTGCGTCTGCTAGGCCAACGTCAAGATCTGTACTCCATTCCACCATAGTAGACGGGTCATGCAGCCGAACCCCAACAGTAGGAAAAATAATAGAACAAAGCACATAAATATAGCCCAAATGGCAAGTATGTTACATACTTTTAAGGTTCAGGTAGTCGCTAGTGGGAGCATGACCAAAAGAAACGTGTTCTGGGTTGCGAATTCTTGTATTTGGGCCAGCTACAGGACTTTCGTGTCGGAAGCTCCCAAGTGAGGGAGGCCCTCTTGTAATTTAGTGTAGTCCCTAATGACAAAGGAACCTATGTCCATTAGCCAAAGCCCTAAACCTGATCTAGTCCCCTATAATAAGGAACCTTTGTCCATTAAACTATGTATGAGATCGACTGTAGCTCATGCGAAGCTCCGCCCATAGTTGTTTTGCTACTCTTTTAGGGAAGCCGGGCCTCGTATGCCGACTGGACTCCCATGCTTCTAGCTGCCCCAACCATCAAGTCTGAGAATGATCCTCATGCTCAGCACGGCCCACAAACACACAGTATTGTCCTTTTCCAAGCCGGGGCACTTTTAAGATTACATGCTAGTTCCACCGGGAATAGAGTTCTATATTTGTAAAATTTCTGCCGTTTCAGATTCAAGTGTTTGGGCTTTTGTTTCAGAGATTGGAGTGTTATGAGTTTAGCTGCATACCACGTATCCTTGTATAACCCTATGTAGGTGACTATGCTGCTGACCGCGCAGTTGCCCTGCAGAATCAAGGACCAAAGAAGCATCTGGATGCAGATCACCCGCCTATCGGAGCCCAGTACTGCAGGGGTTATATGAGAAGTTAGTAACAATGCGAGCTGTTGCTGATACAGGTGAGACATAGGTGCTCCTTTGGATCCCTCATCTACGAGCAGCGTCACTTCTGCCAAAGTACAGAAAAAACTGCGGTGGACAAAATTCCACGCGTGAGAGTGATCTGCATGGTGTGTTGATTGCACGGGGCACCTCCAAGAAGAGGACATGTCTTGGGAGTCTCGTCAGCGAAGCACTCAACACTAAGGCCCGAATCTCAAGTTCTACAATGGACAATACCTGCAAAGCAAGTAGTCCATAATTACACTTTTCTTCCGTTTCATGCCATTCATTCTGAGTTGAAGTAGGTCAAATTACGGGCAGCCCTGAACTTTAAAGCCTCAAACTCTAAACCATGAACATCAAGCCCTAGCTTCGAATGCTTTTCGAAGCCATCAAACCCGAAGCTCTCAAACCCGAGACCCTTGCCCTAAACCTTTAACCCTTTACCTTAATCCGTGGACCCGAATCCCTTTACCCTAAAGTATGTGATTATTAGAATTTCGGAACCTTCGGGATAGGCCTGACAACCGTTTTGTGACAGGGCCAACAAGGAATTCACAAGTAGAGTCTTTAAAAGCCCAGCCCCTAAACCCTAAACCCTAAACCCTAAAACCTAAACCCTAAACCCTAAAACCATCATCATGCTCAGGCCCTCCACCCTGGCGCGCCTCCTCGGCGCCCAAGTTGTCCCGGGCACGCGCCAAGGAGCTTTGAAGCGTTTTAGGGGGTTAGGGCTTACTTGGAGGTCCGTTGTACTTATAACCTACTTAGTAACTGTAGTTATACCCTAATTATAAGTCCCATAACTACAGCTACCCTAGATAAAATTGGGTTATAACTACAGTTACTAAGTAGGTTATAAGTACAACGGACCTCCAAGTACTCATATCTCCTTAGGACCTTCTATTTTTCAAAAGAAGACCCCAAATAACGATCAACAACATTTTTTCATTGTAGGTCTGAGGGGAGTGCAATTTAGCGGTTTAGTGAAGTAAGGTGTCAGGGTTTAAGAGTGAGGGTTAGGGTTTGTGGCTTAGGGTTTAGGGTTTAGAGTATAGGGTTTAGGACTCTGGGATGACGGTTACTTTATTGTTATATATAGCCTTTTATATTATCCCTGCCTCTCAACCCTCAGCCTTCAAACTCTAAAGCCCTTAAAACCCTAAACCCTATTCAGGACTGTTGCTGGGTGAGGGCAGTACCCAAACCTAAACTCTCATTTGGGGAGTGGGTGGGTGTGGGGTAGTCTTACGGAACGACCTATGTTTCTAGGCCTTCGGGCTTAAGGTGTAAGGTTCAGGGCCAAGGGCTTAGCACCAGGGGGTTGAGGGCTTAGAGTTTAGGGGTTTGAGGTTGGTCTTTCTTGGTGATCTCTGCCACAACGGCTCAAGGAATCAGGCTATATGAGCAATGGTCTAAACTCCCTAAAGGGGATTATATAGGGGATTAGTGTGGGGGATATTGAGGGGGATGCTAGGAGTTTAGACTATAGCTCATATGTGTGGCGTTGCGCTCTTATGGTCTGCTCCTCTTTCGGAGCTCTTGCCCCTCTACTGTGCAGGGCAAAATGTGGCACCAACCGCCAACTGGCTTGCAGCATTGGGTGTCTGAAGCACTGATACGCGGATCGTTGGTTAAAGCCTTAACCACAAGACCCATGAACCGTACATCAACCCTAAACCCCAGGATCCCAAAACACAAAACCCCAAGACTAGGGTTTAGGGTTCAAGGTTTAGGGTTTGTTGTAGAACCCGGTATCCAGTCATGCCAAAACTGAGCCCTGGACTCTGAGGCCTAAGGCGTTATTAGGGTTTAGGGTTTAGGGTTTAGGGTTGACCGATGTGTCCAAAACTCCTAAACCCTAAAACCTCAACCCTCGAAATGCTGCTCCAAGATGCATTTCAGTCCTGCAGTGATTTGAGTACCGGAGTAATCGATTAAGAAACCACTCTCTTGAAGCTCTTAGGGCTTCGAGTTATGAATCCCAAAACGATGAGCTTGCACAGTTGGGTTTGAGTGGCTCTTGCCCAACAAATGGTTGGGTTTGGGGTTTGGATTCTGTCTCTGTATTTGGGGAGTTACAAGGATCCTTTCAGTAGCCCTAAACCCTACTTGAAGGATCATCGGGATTGAGTGAGTAGGTTAATAACCTGTATCAGCCATATTTATCCTCATCATTAACCTACTTGCTAAGTCCTCCTGACCCTCCAAGAAAGCACTAAGCACTTCAGTAAAGACCCTTGCAGACCCTACCTCGTAAACGCTACAAGGCCGCAAGTCCCAGACCCAGACTACAAGTCCGAATACCTCAGCCCTTGCTCCTAATTTCTATTAGGGTTTAGGGTCCGGGTCTAGCCCTAAGGGTCCAACTACCCAATAATCATATACTTGCCCAAAACCTGTATTATAAATACCAGTAGCCAAAACCCAAGTACCTTAATATTGGGTACATGGACCCTCTGGGTAAGTTAGGACGTAATCCAAAACCTAAACACCAAGCCCTGTATGAACCCTGAAAGCGTTTCACTCATCCCGTTTTGCCGAAGGACCTCCTCGATAGGCTCGCAGTCTCTAAGTGGCCGCCACGACGGCCCTACAGCGCTCGAAACCTTCTGGAAGAGCTTCAGAAGGCCTTCCTGTGAGGTACCTAGATAACGGAAAGGAAGATACAAACTACTATATATTATGCAGGGTTATGGGGGCTTAGTAAGTATAGGTTAACAATGAGGATAATTGGATCCAAGTAAGATGTGCTTTAGGCCCAAATGGGTTACCATAAGTATTTGGGTGTCCTCACGCGGTCTGTTTTTACGAACTTCAAGGTTCCTCTGATTTAGTGACTACTTAGAACTAGCCACACTTCGCTACGTCTAGTTGGGTCTAACTGAGTCCATGGCAGTATATGGTATGTGCTCAAGGTCCAAGGGGTTCCCAAGTAATTGCTTCGGGGGCCAAGTATCTACAATACATCTACATGGACCCTTTGGGAGTCGAAGCCAACCCTGCATTCTCAGCCCGGCCCCCTAAATCATGAACCCTAAACCCTGGATTGAGCCGACACCTTGGATTTCAATTAAGCACTCATAGTTCCTATACACAGCCTATATCCGGCCCAAAGTCCTTGAAGCCCTTGCCCTACACCCTACACTGCCCAAACGGACGGCGAATACCAAAAAGGACCGTAAGCAGACTACTGTCCTCAGAATTGGGGGCTGCATCAGCATCCGTGCTTGTTTCGTGGAGGAGAAACCTACCCTAAGGGTCCAAGGACCCAAATAATAGGATTTTAGGGCACAAATACTATAACATTAATGGTATATGGGCCCTGAAACCCTATCATTTGGGTCCTTGGACCCAACAGAATTTCCAGAGATCTCAACGGCCAGGTACAACAGCAGCAAAAGTCCCGAAAGTCGCCAGCCGCTGGTTCCATGAGTGTGGAGGAGCCCAAAAGCCTCACGTAGAGTTAGGTTTGAAGGTTTTGAGTCTACCTAAACCCCAAAAAGTATGTGAGGGTTGTTCTAAAGGTC
>CAJNIZ010045893.1:0-18439 GCA_905231905.1 Symbiodinium pilosum
AGAGGCCACAGGATTAGAGGGGGGGGAAGAGTCTATGAACCCTCTAGAAAGATTGTAAACCTTCTCTAAACTCACAGGCCAGCACCACAGGAGGGCGGGGCTACGAACCCTCTACAAATAAAATAAACTGTCTTTAAACCTTTCTTTGAGCCACAGACCACGGGCCACAGGCCAAGACCACAAGCCACAGGGGGCGGTACCATGGGGGTGGAGGCAGACCTCCACATCCACAGGGGCGGGGGCGGGGGGTTATTCATGCGCTAGCATTCATCTTAGAGCTCAGCTTGCTTGCCGAGCCTAGAGGATAGGGGGGGGATACCATGGGGGGGGGAGGGGGGGGGGCCCGCCGGGGCGTGACCATATATCCCTACATCCCCGTTTAAAGGGACGCCCCCAATAACACCTTTCAGCCAGGGCACTGTTCGGCATATGGGGTTTATATCGGGCACATATGGGATTCTATAAGGGTTATATCAGGGTTATACGGGTAAAGAAAAAATGCAGGCTACTATTTAGTGTTTAGGGCTTTTGTTTTTCAGCTTTGATATGGGGATTGTAACGAAGAATCAAATCAATGGCGAAAAAGTTAAAAATGAGATGGAACACGCAATGGAAACAACTATTTGAGCCATAGTCTAAACTCCTAGTATCCCCTTAAATAACCCCTATAGTTCTCCCCTATATAATCCCTTATATAACCCGCTTTCAAGGACTTAGGTCCATGGCTCAGATTGAAACTAATATTTAGGGTTCGGCCACGCCACACCTGAACCCAAGAGGCGAACAATAAGGAGGGAAGAAGCGAAAGAGAACCTTATTCTTTCTTCGGGATATAGTCCCCCGAAGGTAGATAGAATATGGGTTATATGGGACCCTTATCATGATATGGGGCAATTCCATATTCTATCTAATCTACTTAAGAGTGACTATAAATTCTCCCAAACCCTAAACCCTAAACCCTAAACCCCTAAACCCTAAACCCTAAACCCCCCTACCAGTCTTCTTCCAGCAGGAGCCAGTGGCCAGAGACTCTCCGAAAACGGAAAATCAAAGCTCCTCTTGCGCCGCCAGCTGGGCCAAGCGGTTATCCTGCGCGGAAAGTCGCTGAGTGCATCTTGCAAGCTTGGGGTTAGGGTTTAGGGTTTAGGGCTAAGGGAGAAAAATGGAGAAGCAAATGGAAACTGAAATGGAGTTTGGGTTTTTGCTGCAGTTTCCAGGGATTAAATGTAAAAATCCTAAACAATTCCCTAAACCTTAAACTGTTAAACCATTAGAATGGGCTTCCAAAATGTTCGGGCGTGCGATACTATAGTCATATGTGCAGAGGAAGCATCTTGGCGGCCATTCAGGTTATCATGGAAAATGGAATGGAAACTACTATTTAGGGTTTAGGGTTTAGGGCTAATATTGGGGTTATATTGGGATAATGGGAAAGAAAATGGAAACGAATTACATGCTATTTTGTATATTCGGTTTGTAGGTTATAATGGAAAGAAATTGGAAGCTACTACAATGTAGTATATTTAAGTTATAGGAATAAGAAAAGGAAATGGAAACTACTATATAATGTCTTGGGGTTATAAGGCTTCTACCTTGCCGATATTATGGCAGGTCTGTACCGTAATTGTAGATTGCTCTGAAATTAGGGGCCCTGGATAAACGTGGCTCACAACACAGCACGTTCCACAGACCTGAAGCTATCCATAAGTATGCGGTGGATAGGGGACTCCAATATAGACCCCATCCTTATCATTTGGACCCCCAAAATGGCACCCATACTTTTGGGAAACCCTAAGCCCTGAACCCTATATAACCCCCATGTATATTCCCGAAAACCCCCTTGAAAGTAGCCCTAATTTTGGCCTTTGCCAGTGTACCTCGTCTCGTCCCAAACTCTCCAAAATGCGAGGACCAAATCCCACCAGAAAATCTGCAACCCCCGCTTAGTCACTATGAAGCCTGGTCCGGCTCCCAACCCGCCTGAATACGGCGTAACTTGCCCAGCTCGGAACGGCTCTTTGCGCGCAGCTGTTGCAACTCCTGCTGCTCAGTGCTGGAAGGATCTGCATCTACTCGCGGCTTGAGAAATAATCTGCTGCAGTCATCTTACATGATTATCTAGGGCACTGTGAACCCTCTTACAACTACACATCAGCCATCAGCCTAAGATTAAGAAGTAATATCAAAGGTAGCGCAGTTTATGGCAACCCACTATGATGCTAGTCTCCACTACAATCATGAAACGCCGCGATGTATATGAACGGGTGGTTTCCGTTGTCTTTGTCCACCTCCTTTCCGGCAAACTCCAGAAGTCGGCAGAAATCACCAGAACTTAACCTTGACAAGGACGCATTCCTGTTTCTAGGGGAGGTGGAAAACAGTTCAAGCCTCTACACTACATTGTCGCAGGCTATAGTAAAAAATCTACCGTATAGCCATAAAGCAAATTCAGGATCTGGATCCTTCCAAAGATGGGACTCGCCCTTGTATGCCCCAAACTACGACAATGCGTCTTTCAGTAGTAGGACCACAACGGCTACACCCTAAAAACATAAATCCATTCTAGTAATATCCGTTTTGCTTGCTGTTCCCCATATACCCCTATAGAAACCTTTTCCCATCGCCGGCCTTGGCCGCTCGCGTACGCTCCACGTCGCTTGTGGCCTTTGTCATCTCCTCTGCCAAGCCTTCAGCACGAACTCTGTGGGCGCGAGACCCGGGAAATAGAAACTAATATAAATTTAGGATTAAGTCGCTCTTTGGGCCCCAAAGTCTCTAGAAGAGGGATCCCCTTCCAGGACTGGAGGAAAAGCGAACTTTTTGGAGAACTGTCAAGGAAGTCTATTGGCTGTGCAAGACTGATTGGCTAGGAGCAATGCGCAACTTCACGGGGCCTTTAAAAGGCATCCTTGGGGAGCTTAGCATTTGAGAGCCCTGGGGCTGACGAATCTTTGATCAGAAGTAGCTTCTCTTTACATGGTGCACGGTGTCACGTTCCATACGGTTATCACCAACACATAACGTTTCTCTGGCGGCTCCCAGGCCAGGGGCAGTAAGAATTGTGCGTCCCAAACAGATGCTTGGGGTTATATAGGGTTATATCGGGGTTATATAGGGTTATATTGGGGTTATATATGTAGCATTGTTAGCGTCATTGCAAGACGTCGAACCGGCACTCATCTGCTGTACAAGATTTGCTTCCTCTGCTTGTCGTGGGATTGGCAAGTCATGGATACAAATGCTCATGACCTAGGGGGAACCTTCGTGCCCCTTGACCTGATAGTGTTAGGTCATCAGTTGGAACCGTCTCGTAGCTTCCAGTCATAGCCGACACCTCCATTCATCAAAGTACATTCAAGCTTTGATTCCTGAAAAGCCAAGCCTGAGACTATGAAACTCTAAATCCGGTTACGCGAAAGAACCGTGACCTCTAAACAGTAACCTAACCTACATGGTATCCCCTTAACAACCCCCTAGAATAGTCCCCTATATGGTAGGTTCCCAAAATAAGGGGACCCCAATATAGACCCCAATCTACTATAGTCCTTATCATAGGGACCCCCAAAAAAGTACCCCGAATTTTTAGGAAATCTCCATATAACCGTCTTTCAGGAGTTTAGATTCTAGCTCATGCTTTGATTCGCCCCAAACCTACATTCTAGAATATGGGGTTTAGGGTTTAGGATATAGTCCCCCTTAAATAGATAGAATTTGGGGTATATGGGGATCTTATTAAACCACCCCGAACCCAAACCCATCTAAATCCTAAACCTACATTCCTACCTATATTGCCCTTCGAAAACCTAAGGATATTCGATGATTACAAGGGCATTACGGTGTTCCATACAAGGCCCTTTATCGGTGTTATTTGGATGGGATGTATAGGTCCTGAAAAGCTAAACTCCATTAACCCCCCCAAAACCCTGACACCCTACACATCTGTTCCTACACCCTAACATCCCAAGGGCCGCCTCGGGCGACCCCTGGTCGGAAAGGCCCAAGCTTGCACCGCTGGATGTACTCCTTGGTTTCTTAGGGTTTAGGGTTTAGAATTATTGTTGCCTTGTTTTGGGTTAAGGGCTTCAGGGTCTAGGGTTTAGGCCTTAGGTCTCAGATTTTACGGTTTGAGCTTCAGATGTTAGGGCGCAGGGTTCAGGCTGAGAGCCTGCTAAGCAAAAGCTTTTGCTGTTCAAAGCTTTAATTGACAAGTCTATGGATACTCAACCATAAACCCTAAACCCCTAAACCCTAAATAGTAGTTTCCATTTTCTTGTCCATCATCCCTATATAAAGCCATGTATTTGTCACGGAGTTGAATCCTCACACTCTACTTCAAGGCCGATGCCCCTGTAAGACAAGGTCTTCCGCGGTCCTTGCTTTGGGGCTTGGGCCTCAGGGTCGATTGTGCATCATACCAAGATTGACTTCTGGGACTTCCTCTCAAAAGGTCAGGGGTTTTGGGTTGGCGCGCAAAGAAAACCCAGATTTTTGGACACATGCATTTTCGGGCCTGATCGCTGTCCTGGGCACACCTCGCCCGTAACCCCTTAGTAAGCTAGATTTGCAGAGTCCAAGTCTTTCTACACATCAACAAACGGGAACTACACACAGATTTCGCCTTAGCTTGTCATCCGGACCCTGAATTCTGAACCTTTGGCAGCTCAAGGACGTCAAGCGCTGTGATGTCGGAGGGCAACAACTCGCGAATTCCTTCTGCAAAGAGTTAACGCATGTCATGTGCTGAGTTGGGAGGCCGCATTGGCGGCCCATGCATGGCAGCTTTTACCCTGTTTACTCTGTAATGACTTATGGCCGGGGCCTGGGGAGTTCTCTGAGGTTTCCTATCTAGCGCAGGTATGCACAAGCACGTGAGTCATCAGCGTGACGGCAGTACAATTATCGCGAAAAATGGTCGCAGAAGTAATCGCAGGCGTGACAAAAGGGAATCAAGACTGGTCCTGTGTTCGCAGTCATGCCCAACATGAGTTCTGTGACCATGTCCATACAGCATAAATATAACCCTTAAGCCTACTTGCTCAGGGAAGCGTGCATGTCGACACCAACACTGCGCCAAAAAAAACGAGAAACAACAACTTCAATCAACCTGGAAGCTTGTATCTCTGACACCCAAGCCTTGTAAAGACTAACTCATGGAGAGAAGGGTGTGAACACCTTGTGCGTCAATGGTAGCAGTAGTGCTTTTAAGGGTGCAGTAGGATGACAGCAGCCTCAAACCGCATAAGAACAAGAATCGCCCGAGTACCCTCCCCAAGTCAGGCATGCAAACCTATGCGGATGCGGGTCTGTCCTGAGGTAACATGGGACCCCCACAGGAGGTCTACCAAGTTTGCTGACCCTTTGAAGCCCTGCATGGTGTTCCGAGTTTCTTGGGGTGGTGTCGATTTCTATGTCAAAATCAGGAACTACGCGGGTGGAAAAAACTGATGATGAACTACCACCTACCAACTCTCACGGGCTGCCTTCTACGACTGCTGTACTTGTAGAGATTATTCACACTGGCATCCAGAGATCCTGAGGTCCGTATACTCCACATTTACCCGGACGCAAGGCCAGAACCATAACAAAACTGAACTCCCGAAAGCTCGTAAGGCGTGGCCGACATGTACGCTCAAGAATAAGGATGTAGCCTCACAACTATCCTTACAACCCTAACCCTAATCTGAGAAGAAAAGCAGTGTAGAAAGCAAATAGTCTTCTGCAGAACCTTGGACTCCAAAAAACTGTTCTGGCCAGCCAAGCTACATCCGAAACCCGTGATCTCCAAACTCAGATGAGCACTAAAACCTAAGCCTCTTGACAACAAACCCGACGTCCTGGTCCAGACCGCCCATGGACAATTAGCTGGAGCACGAGGAATTTCCCATCCACCAGCCTCAGTCATATTCATTAATAACCCATGAAGTAATAGTCGTCCTCGTAGTAGTGATGGTGTTGGTGGTGGTGGTAGTAGTACCAGCAGCAGAAGGACGAGTAGTAGTAGTAGTAGTAGTAGTAGTAGTAGTAATCGTAATCGCACTAGTAATAGTAATAATAATAATAGTAGTAGTAGTAGTAGTAATAGTAGTAGTAGTAGTAGTAATGGTAGTAGTGGTAGTAGTAGTAGTAGTAGTCGTAGTAGTAATAGTAATCGTAATCGCACTAGTAATAGTAATAGTAATGGTAATAGTGATAATAATAGTCATAGTAATAGTAATAGCAATACTCTTAATAGTAGTAATAGTAATGGTAGTAGGAATGGTGGTGGTAGTAATTCCTAGTGGTGGTAATGGTGGTGGTCGTCGTGGTAAAACGAGCCACCGACAACAAAAACATCTTTGTCATGTTGAGAAACCATATGTATGTATTGTATATACATACATACCGCATCCATAAAGATATATGTGTATATGTATATCTATAGTGCGTGATTTACATCATGTCTTGCTGCCGTGGAGCGTGTGGGGGCTCGACTTGGAGGGATCCACGCGAAGCCTCAGCTGAGCACAGCTAGGAAAAAAAAGGGCGGTTTGAGGTTCCAACTGGCCATTAGTTTTAGGCTTCAACATTTGCATGGTTTTGGGCTTAGCAAGTGGAACCATTGGGTCTAGGCTTTGGGGTCCGAACTGTGCCGTGTATGTAGCCGTAGATGTGCAGCCTTCATGGCCAGAAAGTGCAAGTGCTTGCAAAACATGCGTCAAACACATTTTCAGTTGAAAGAGTCTCGTCCTGACATGCTCACGATTCAGTCACGTATGGTTTGGCTCTGTCTCAGATTCGGGCTCTCCTTATGTATTACCAAGATGCTGGCACGTAAAACAAGAGGAGCTCACAACGAAAAGAGGGTCGAACACGCTTACACATGCCTGCTTTCGAGTTCAGGGGCGCGGGATGAGGATTTAGGACATGTACGCCCGAGTTGTACCATACCACTACCACTACTACTGCCCGCCACTAGCACCACGACTTTCTTGTAGAACTGCCACAGCAGCAGCTAAGACAACAAACCCTTCCTCCTCCTCCTGCTGCCCTCATAACATGGGTAAACATAATGCTGAAACTGTCTGGGAGCTTAAAGGGCGGGTACGGCAGAAACTGTATTGGGAAATTCGTGAGCGGGCACAGCAAGAGCTGTCGTGACCTCACAGGCAATGCCGTGAACGAACCGGCTTCACGATGTGTGATCCTACCCTGAATGCCTAACACGGAGTCTTTGGGATTTAGGGCTTGGAGCTCGTGGCTGAGGTTTCGTGGTCTTATGGGTTGAGGTTGAGGACTCGGGTTTGGAGGTGCTGTTGGACAGCAGTTGCTCTTGACTGCGACTTCCATCTGAGTTTTGGCAAATCAGGTACGTTCAGTTCGCATGCAAATGCTGAAATTCGATGAGCAACGCTGTCACTGAATTTTACCGCCCGTCTCACCGTTGGTTTACCTTCAAACAATAATACAATAATCGCCTGCTCTGCTGCTGCTGCGCACAGGGGATGACAGTAGCATGACTGTGCCCAAGGGTCTCGAACATGAGCCCTAATGAGCCCTAATACTCAGACTGCAGATGTGCTAGGTAGAATGGAAAGCGGACTTTGTGGGGATTCCAGCTTGGAATACCCAGGCAAGTATATGCCCCAAATGTATGAATCCAGAGAAACGACCCAAAAGAAAGGACGACACAAGTTGGAACCCCCCCTCCGGAAGACCGCCTTGTCCACCAGCGGCTGTCAATCGAATCGCCTGCGGCTTTGTCCTTGATGCCTGGATCAATACAGTGGCCCTGTCAAATTTTGGTTGAAGTTTGTGGGGCTGAGTTATTTCTTTTTTGTGCAATTTTCGTTTTTGAGCCCGATACTCATCTTCTTATACCCGAAGCCCCGAAACCCAGAAACTCTCGAGCCCATAAACACTAACCACTTGAAGCTCTAAACCCTAGACCCTTTCGCATCCCGAAAGCCCTAAAGCCCTAAAATGCTTTGCGTCCCTTTTACACTTTTCCTAAACCCTGTTTTACACACAGCACCAAAACTCTGAAAATCTAAAGCCCGGAAACCCTGACTTCAAAAGTCCTCAAGTCCGTACACCCTAAGATCCTAAAGCCCATAGACCCTAAAACCCTAAAGCCCTAAAACCCTGCATGATTTTTGGCAATGACCCGGTTGCCTGGCTGCCCGGCACGACAGGTCTTGGCCTTGTTTGAGGGTTCAATAACCTGGGTAACAGTAGAAGTAACAGTAGTAAATGTATTCAAGAATGATACAATATCAACCCTAATAATGATAGTAATAATGATAATAACTGCAGTAGCATTGATCGGAGTAATAGTTAATTGTAATGTTAAGAATAAAGTACTAATAGCAGTAATGATAGTAATGGTACTAATTAATAGCATTGTAGGAATCGTGATGAAGTTACCTTAAGGGTCCATATGGTTCTTGGTGGTTGGCACGGCTTGTAGTCCCCTAAAGTAGATAGATTATGGAATTGTACAATATCATAAGAAGATCCTTATATATTCCATATTCTATCCTCTTAAGGGGGGCTATAGGGGTTGGGGGTATACAAGGGCCTATATGAGCTATAGTCTAAACTCCTGGTATCCCCCCTTATTATCCCCTATAGTAGTCACCCATATAATCCCCTCGAGGGAGTTTAGACTATGGCCTATATGGCTGATTAGGCGTTCTGAAAGGCTCCTGAGCTCTAGGAGCTCCAGGGCTATTAGGGGTTAAACGACTTGCGGTTTACGCTTCAGGGTTGACAGTATGACTTGAGAAGGGAGTCCATATATTCAAAAAAAGCATGTTATGTGTCAGGGATTTCTGCAGATTCATATACTTGGAGGCAGGGAAGTCTCACTCGTTTTTTTTTTGCGGCATGCGCTTCCGCATGCTTGGAGTCTGTAGTGACCTTGATCCAGAAAAGAAAGCACCGACACCAACACGCACACAAACAAATGAGCTGAAGTCTAAACTCCTTAAAGGGGGTTATGTAGGGAACTAGTATAGGGGTTATGAAGGGGGATAGGAGTTTACACTTTAGCTCATATACGAACATGCACCCTTCGTCGATTCGAGGCATGAGGGTTCTTATGCACATCACCTCGGTGCATCTGTGAGGCGCAGAGGGGGTTTCCGGGCCTTTGCTCCTCCATGTGCTCCCTAAACACTGAGACCTTATCATGGAACGAACACCCCCCCTTACAGTGAAGGTTCTCAATGTAAGACCATCAGACATAAGAGGGACATTCATTGTGCAAAGGGAGGGGGTTCGGTTAGGAGGGGGATGGGTAATTCACCCTTGTGCTGAGCTGTTCAATTCTGACCTTTGCCTTTCTGGAAAATTCTCGGACTGGCTCGCAGAAGACAACGCGTTCTTGGCACAAAGATATCAGACATTGGTTCAAATGCTGCTTGCACAAGGTACAAGAAACCGGATAAAATTCCGCATCAGAAGTTTCAGCGAGAATCACTTGCACCCTTGACAAGCAAGGGTTCGTCCAGTCGACACTGGAAGACTGCGGTTGCAGTGACCAACACGCATAACCCAGAAGTTCAACGCGCAAAGCCCCAAAAACCCTGAACCGAAAAGCCTTAACCTAATTCCTAAACAGCGAAACACTACGGTATGCTACACCTCCCATTTGCCTCGACAGCCTATTCCAAGTATGTAGTCCGCGGTCATCTCCCTGTCAAATGCCCGAAGAATGACGGCGAATCCGTAATCCCCTCTCAGCCCGCAAGAGTTGTTTTGACCAAAACCTTCAATAGGAATGCTTGACCAACATGGAGGCAGAAAAGGGGCGCTGCAAAAACTGCAGGTCTTTTAAGGGGGGTTCGGTGCCGAGGCTATTCCTCATTTTGTGCCTGCATCATCCACTATTTCAAGCCACTTAGCAACAAACAACGTCATAAAGTCCTAGACACAAAACCCTGAAGCGTGTCGTGATCATTGAAAACTACTTCCCAGCGTCCGTCTTGGCCGGGCCCTTTGGACCCTTGGCTGGCACTGGCCGCCCCACATCTTCCGCCGTCACGGCTGGGGGTTCCTTCCGCAATTTCCATGTCTGGCTTGGGGTTTAGAATCTGAGGATTTAGGCTCAGGGTATGCAGCTTTGTCCAACTGCCAGTTGGTAAGGGTCTGGCCGCGGCTATAGGCTTGAGCGGTTTTGGGCATTGGGGTATTGGGGGGGGAGGTTAGGGCTTGGGCTTTAGGACTTTCTGCATCTTCCATGGAAGCAACGACGCTGCCAGAAGGTCAGGCAGATCGGTGAACCCGAACCTTAAAACCCCAATTCCTGTGTACCCATGTTCATAAGCCCCCTCCGCAAAACAGCAAGGGAAGGGCTCAAGCAATAAGGCTTCGCAAGCACTCCGGTTTGAAGTTGGTCTTTCCTTGCGATTGAGGGAATGAGGGCTTGGGGTTGCAAGTTGGGGGAAGTTCTGGGTCCCAACATTGCAAGCTGAAATTGGAGTCAACGTTACTTGGGTCTGAGAGGTTGGTATACTGTGAGGCAATAGTGGGCTTGCCGATTCCTATGGAAGCAGAACCCCGTGTCGGCAGGTCAGGATACCAGCGTGAGTGAGCATGCAAGCAAACCAGTTCAACAACTATACCGGATAAGTGGCCCAACCCTGAAGTCCTCTAACGAAGCATCATGATGGGTAGTCAACTTGCCGAAAACAAGAATGCCCATTCCCTGACGAATGTCTGCACGCACCATCTCTAAACATGACACACGTAACTTGAATATGTTTCTGGCTTATAGTCTACCTATCTTGATTGAAAAGCAGCAAGGGGGATGACATTGCAAATTGTGGAAGTTACATTCCGAAGCACATTACCCAGGGGTTCAGGCCCCTTTGTAATTCCTTTTAGGGTTTGGGGAATATGGGGGATATGTAGAGATATCTAGGGGTCGAGGTGTATAGGTTCTAGGGCTTAGGGGTCGTATCTAGTTCCTTTTGGGTTTCTTTTGGCTTCTTTGGTACTGGATAATAGTACGCCGCCTAACAGAGAGCTACCTAGAAGCCAAGCTTCTGAGGGTTTAGGGTTTAGGGTTGAGGGTCTCAGGCTTAGGGTTGGAGTTAGCTTTAGGGGTCTATCATCAAATCCCAGACCCAACAAGAACAAGTTGGATCCGCAAGGCCAGAAATTGAGCCCAACAAGGACTTCCAAGATTGCCCCATATCCCCATGAGTCCCGGATGAAAACCTTACTTGTAACCCCAAACTCCCAAAATGCCATGCATGCTAAACCCTCAAATGCGCCTGCAAGGCTTCCAAAGAGAAATTGGTTTCGGTGAGGCCAGGCTTAACATAGGGACTCTCCTTGGCCGCTCTGGGAAGACTTGTGAAAGTGTTCAACTTAACTTTGCCTCGACATTGGCGAGAACATCTATAGTATTATAGCGTATATATTGGAGTAGAATATGGACAATAAAGTGGAAACTACTATAGTATTATAGGGTATATATGGGGGTAGAATATGGAAAATAAAATGGAAACCACTATAGTATTATAGGGTACTGAACTTCACGCGGAAGATTTGTTGTTCTACCTTATCCTGTTTTGCTGAGGCTGAACAGTGACCAGAAAGAAAGTGTAGTCTCCTTGGACCTATGATAAAAATATTGTGTTTAATAATTCCTTAGGGTAATGCAAAAACAAAATTTGAAGAGAATTCCTGAGGACACTACAGGAACAATCTTGTTCAACATGAGCCCAGGCACCTTAAAGAACTCCTTGGAGGTCGGGATGAACATCGGCCTTTCCCACCCGATGAGGAGATGAAAGGGGTATTTCTGAGCTTTTTGTCATAAGCTATAGTCTCAACTCCTTAAAGGGGGTTTTCTAAGGGATTGTATAGGGACTACTATAGGGCTTGTGAAGGGGGATACTAGGAGTTTAGACTGTAGCTCATATATTGAATGTTCTGAACAAGAAGTCGGCCTTTTAGGATTTTCCATAGACATCCGTCCTGCTGAGGCCACAGTGGGACATGCAAAAATTGGGGTACTCCAACCTACACCTGCAGAACATATAGGATGCTTACCCCCTTACCCGGCCCAGAGTAGAAGCCACAATTCACTTCACCCAGCCAGCTACGCTGTTCTACGGTTGAATGCCTGTATACCCCGAAAGACCCCCTTGACCAAATGTAGAATGAGGTTCATCCTGTGGTCAAGCAACACGGGACACCGCAAATTTACACTTGAGGAACACTACATGGGGATTGTCCTAAATTNNTATTTGGGTTCCTATTATAATACGGGGCCCTATATAGATTTCCCCCATTTTGGGAACAGTAATTTAGGGAAACTACCACATACAACCAGCAAAGCACCCCAATCAACCATTACATGCTCCAAGGAAGCCCTTCCTGAATCTGAATTCGGCAACACCCCCTAAACCCTAACCCTGAACCCCAACCCCCTGGCATGTGAAGCCTAAACCCTATCATACAGGCCTAAGGGTCGATGGAACCACATGACATGCGGGCCGCTTACCTTACTGGTTCTTAGTAGGCAGTAAGGGAATATAACCCCTATATAATCCTTATATAAAAATCCCATATTCCCTACTGAAACCACTAAGTTACTGATTGCAGGGTGGTGGTTGTGCTGCTGGCTTCGCACCCCCCGCCTCCAATCATTCAAGTGTGGTCTAAAACCAAGTTCTACCTAAAGGGGCTGGGAATTAGCATAATGCTTAGTACTCATGTCCAGAATGGGGTTATGTCGGGACATGAGGCGTTACAATCAGAATTGCGGTCCATCTAAGTGTTACTGCGTCTCAACTACGGACCCTGTGTTGTTCGGTAACGTCAGGCGGTTGGGAGGTAGCTCCATAAACTTCGGCCGATTGGCTCTCGAAGCGCAAGGTTCTTAGTGGCCAAGGGCCCGGTGGGCAAGATCGCCATGGCTTGGGGGGGTGCGAAGAAGCTTCCTCAAGCTTGAGCTTCTGAAGCTGCGAGTGCCTAACATTCAGCTCGATGAGACATGGATCAACTGTGTATAGCATACATCCTAAAGATTCTTTTGGGGCAAATATACCCTGGCGGGAAGTGGACATCCTGAGGATGATAGACGGCCCATTATGTGGATCCTTTCCCCCATTCCCCCCTCAGCATGAGTAGTAACATTTTAGGGACTGCTGGTCTAAGGTTGTTGTAGCTAGCAGGTTTTAGGGCTTACTAGGGCTTCAGAGTTTTTCGACGGTCGCCACCCTCAACACCCCGTCATGTTGTCACAAGAGTTTGACATCTCCAAAAGTGGGGGCCCTGCATGTTCCCACAAACCACCTCTTTAGAGTGCCCTCAGACAGGATGTCACGCATGCACTAGAAACGCCAGCTGATGCCAGTGCCCATGCCGGAGCTTTTATGAAAGTGGTGTTGCAATAATGACCACGCCAAATTTTACGATGGCATTGTAGCATGTCATTGCGACAATAACATGGGCATGTACCCACAACCCCAAAACCTAACTTGGGGTTCTAAGGACCCTCCTTGCTCGGATGCATGGCTTTTTCACGTGTCCATCGTGGGTAACCATATTTCAGGTGGGTTCGGGCCTGAAATCCGAATGCCTTGACTTCATCAAAGCACCATCCCCTCGCCATGCTGCATGGTCTCCATGTTGTACCAAAACAGAGCCAATGCAGTGTCTATTCTTAGGGATTGTAACATAGTAGTGGGAGCTGGCTATGGGAGATAAGGTGCGCATTCTCAAGAACCACGTTTTCGACAATCTTTGTGCCACTGTGGTTACTTACGAGTAGTAATCGAAACATCTAACATAATGGGGCCGCAGCGCAAACTAGGCTATCAAATCCAACCCCTAAGCTCCCCTCGGAGGTCATGATCTGTGCATCAAGAGCGGCAGCGTCTCGCCGTGCCAAGTAATCATTCGTGGTGACCTAGGAGATGTCTCAAGATGCTGAGGGTTGTTATGTAGGGATACTGGAAAAGAAAATGGAAACTACTATAATGGGGTTATATGGGGATTATAGGGTATATATTGGGGTTATGTAGGGATAATGGAAAAGAAAAAATGGAAACTACTAATTACGTACTATACTACGAAACGACGGAACTGCTGAACTACTATGATACTGTACTACTGGACTACACTATGACAAGGGTAATCCGGGTAATCCTGTGAAAAGATCCTAGCAGGTGGGTACGGTAGCCTCGTTTGCCATTGGAGGAATGCTAGTTCTACGTCTTGAGGCATAGCCACATGAGAGCATCTCAAGATTTGACAGTCTCTGGGGGCTCTTGCTGTAAGTAGCGGCACATCTAAAGTGGTAGCCACCACTCGTGTGCGGTCAAAGTATTTTGGGATGGCCCAATGCCATCATGTTTAAAAGGTTGCCACGCGCGAATCCTGTAGCCCATTATGCTCCTACCACCAAGGTAGAGGGGATTGGTTGAATGGTTCCGGGGCCTTCTATGGACGGAAAACTAGGTTCATCAAAAGAAACAGGCCAACCTCCAGGCCATCTAAGTAAATCCCCAAGCATTCCCTACAGAGATCCCTCTACAATACAATTAGGGTCTATAATGGGGTCCTCTATGTATGGACACCTACATACTAGCCCTCTCAAGCTCATACATGTACGGGGCTACGAGCCGTTTGAGCGTCCCTAGCTAGGCAGGTGTACATGGTTCAGGATTCAGGGTGCGCAAGCTAGGGCTCAAAGGTTCAAGGTTCATTGCAGCAGGGCAAGCCGGTTGAGGCCGCGCAGTGAGCACAAAAAGGCAGGCAAGGTACCACATGGACACCTTGACCTGACCACGCAGAGGCAATCTAAGGGCGCGATTACCACATCCAATTCGAGCAGGGCAAGCGCTACAGAATCAGCTTCGCCTTTGGTATCTTCCTTAAATCCTCAGCAATCTTGTCCACGGAGGCTAAGATGCTATCCAAAGGATCAATCTGGCAACGGCCTTTAGATTGCTAGCTGCTAGCCGGTTTGCTTTGTTGGATCCGTGGTTGCCCTTTATGACTCAAGGACCTTTTGCGCGGGGCACGCCCCTTGGGGAGGAATCGGAACGGTTTTGAGGGGCACTCTGATGGTAAACCGGCCGTACAAGACGACTCTTTCCCGAGTAGGCTCCATGGGTGTAAATGAGTAGTTGTTTTGTGGTCATCCGAAGCTTCTGCAACTGCTGGCAAACAGCAGTGTCTCTGTCATCATCGCGACTACCATTGCTGCTCAACCAGTCGATATGACACGCGCTCTCTGATTGCTACTGATTAAGTCGATGTTGATTTTGTAGTCGATATTGCCGCAACCTATACGGGATTACAAGGCGAGTTAACGCGCTATGAGCAGTCTGGTGGAAAACCTGCTGCCCTAAGCCTTGCTGGGCTTCTGCTCAGCAACTTGAAGTAAAGAATTACAGTACGGCTATGGAGTGAATACTTTGGTTTCGATATGTAGATAATACTCTTACTCTCTCTCTCTCTCTCCCTAATCCTAAGCCTCCTCCCTCCCCCATGCATCAAAGGCTAGCAGATGGTTGTTTTGAACGTAAGGGGGAGATGGAGGTTGTCAGATGAAGTGCATAACACCAGCCAGAAAGACACTCCGGGCACCTCCTATTGCATGTTACCATGCTTCTGTTTTCTGGTCTAAAGAAGTTGCCTTCCATAACCTTCTCACGTCACGCAGCACTCGGTGCCCGATGGCCCTTCTGGCACACTTGATCTAGGAAGTCCCCCACATCAGCTCACGGCCTCTTGGAAGCCTAAACCCAAAATCCTGAAACCCCAGCACCCCAGCGCTTAAATCCTAAACTTGCTGCGGCTTAGTAGGCAACAAACTAAGGAAACAAACTCCCAATGTAATCTATTCCCATACTCCCTACTAAGCCCCGGCAAGAAACCCTTATCCCTAAACCCTCGGCCAAGCCTGACAAGGCGTTGAGAAACGCTGGCAGGATGGCTACCAGGGTCTTCCCCTCACCCGTAGCCATCTCAGCAACACCTCGCATATGTAGCGTTATCTGGGTTTAGGGCTTAGGGATCAGGTTCTGGTTTTTAGTGTCGGATTTAGGATTCAGGGTTTAGTGGGTTTGCAGTAATCACCTCTCCGCGAATAGTAAACATCCCCCCAGCCCCTGATGTTGATTAATTCCTCTATGGGAGCTTAGGTATTCGGGAATATCTCTCATCCGAGGGTGTGGGGGTGCTACCTGTTCTAGAGGGCAATGGGATCATGTAGGGATCCAAAATGGATTATGTAGGGGTCATATAGGGTTCATGGGATATTCAATGTTGAAGAATGACATGGAAAATGAACTGGAAACCGGGTTTGTTTTGGGGTGGGTAGAGATTATTGGAATGTACGGGCCTCAATAATTGCATAACCACTGAACCCGAAACCCTAAGTCCCTAAACCCTAGACCCTAAACATGTTCCCACAGGAACCACTTCGAAGGCAAGGACCCCAATTGACGAAACGCAGTTGTTTGGGAACAACTACTTTTACGTTTGGTTGTTTGGCCACCCGGCTAAGAGTTTTGAGGGTTGTAACTTTGGTGGAACTCCCACCCAGTAATAAGTAATGGAGACTATAAGGGATAACAAGGATTATGTCAGCGTCCTTTTATATTCCTATCAAACCACTATTGCAGCGTGGGGGGTCCACCTGAACTATATAACCCCAGCTTCCATTTCATTTTGCATTTGATTCTACATTACGACAAATTGTCAAGTTTGTGGGTTGAAGAGAATGGGGTTTCATGTTTCATTTTTGCTGATTTGGGACCATTCCGGGTTTTGCGGGAGTAAGATTTCAGTTTTTGAGGTTTGGGCAAATACGCGTGACTCTGGCATCCTGGCATTCTGAGTCAGGGTTTATACGAAGCATGCATCTGCTTACCTTAATGCCTTGATGAAGGTATGTTGAAGAACTTCAAAACAAACAGACAGCATCACAGTCATCCCTACCCCCATGAAACCTTAAACCGTTCATCTAGTTATGGCCGAATGGACGATCTGCTTCTAAGACGACAGGGCTCCAAACATGGCCTTCAGGTACAACTAGCAGCATCACCGTAAACTTTGGGAAGCCCAGGACAGAAACGCATGGACGCGGAGCTCCAACAAGGAAAAAACATCTCCTTGACAAAGACTGAGATGCCGCCCTGGTGAAGCACGATGCCACCTTCAAGGAATGCGGCGGTGGGCGTCGGCGCACGTTAGTACAGCGGCCAGAAGGGCTGACCGTATCATCTTGAAGTCTATTTCTGGTGTACCCTATACCATAATTACATTCCAAATCTAGAAACATGACCACCGTTAATATTGGGATGGATTTTAGCCCCTATGGATCTTGCGGGCTGTGTTCCTTTTGGTTTGGGCCCGTGGGTCCAGCTTTAGGATTTGTAATCAAGCTCAGCACTCAAAGGATTTTTGTGCGTCATGAAGGCTGGTCGCTTTCTGGCCAGGACGGAAATTATGCTGAGCACCCGCGAGCGCGATTTTCCCAGTGAGTTGGGTCTGCATTAAGGACCAAGGACAACGCATGCGCAAGAATAAAACAAGTCAAAGCATGTCGGAGCTGACAATGCTGGGCTTACCTTTGTTCAGCAGTTCTCTACGCTGCAAAGCCAAAGCTCACAAGATAAGGTAGGAATTGCTCTGTCTTTTATTGGTTCAAGTTATGCACTTGGTGTGCGTTTGGGCTTGACGCTGAAGGAATGCTTAACCCGCCGACAGATTCACCCATACTCACAGTGCGAATCTAACTGGGCATTTTGAGAACACTTCGCCCAAGACTTAGCCATGGACACTGAAAGAATAAGCCCCAACTACGTTCAGACATCCTGAATCGAAGGCGAGACCATGAAGACATCGAAGCCTGACCTTTCCTACAGGTTGGAGAGAGCTTGACACCTGTTGCAATGCAAGGAGTCGCGTTATGCGAACTTGGAACATTATCAGCTAAAACCTTTTGCCTGGAACAAATGCTGAAAGTCTCTATGGCCCAACAGAAACGAGCTTGGCCACAACTATCGCTTTATTGTACCGCCGGTCTTAGCTGCCGAAGCACCCAGGAGCTGAACGTCAAAGTGGCGGAGACCCAGAACACGCTTAGAAGCCTCACGGACCTCAGCCGGAGCTTGCAAGACAAATGCCAACTTGCCATGTTGCAGAACTTGCCATATTGCAGGCGCGTTTGTCGCTGGCTTTTGCTTGTCCTTCGTCAGAACTAACACTATGAGTGTACACAGATGAGCTACTGTCTAAACTCCTAGTATCCCCCTTAATAACCCCTATAGTAGTCCCCTGTATAATTCCCTATATAACCCCCCTTTAAGGAGTTTAGACTATAGCTCAGATGTTAACACTGCGCACAAAGATAGCACGTCAATATACTGCCACAGCAGGACTGCAGCATCTCCTGCGCGCATGTTAGGGTTATAATAGGGTTATATTG
>CAJNIZ010045893.1:18540-46603 GCA_905231905.1 Symbiodinium pilosum
GGAAAATAAGGAAACTATAGGGATTCTAGGGGTATATTGGGGTTATATTGGGATAATGGAAAATAAAATGGTAACTACAGGGATTATAGGGGTATATTGGAGTTGTATTGGGAAACTTCCTTTTCCTCCTCCTGCTGCTGCTCCTCCTCCTCCTCCTCCTCCGGCTGCTCCCGGTCCTTCTCTTCCCTTCTTGCTGAAGCTGCTGCTTTTGATGTTGATCCTTTCGTCTGGGCCTCGGGCTACTAGCTTGGACAAACAGCCTATCTTGACAAATTGTTCAGTTAGGTCAACAGAGTATGGCAAGCTGCAGCCTGGCCACCACCTGGGCTGAAAACCCCAAATATCCTACCACACAAGGCTGAGGCTGACAGATGTGCTATGTGCTCTGAAACCCATCATCCCAGAAAGCAAGTAATTCAAAACTTGAGTGATTAGGCTGAGCCCTAGCCTTGCTTTCTGATCGCCAAGGACCCACAGCACAGGGTCATTCTCCCGGAAATCCACCGTGCTTAAGATATCTTAGCATCAGCCTTGTAGCCCAGTAGCTAGCGCGAAGGCCTTCGGCAGCAGATCATCCAGTGCCTGTCCGCAAAAAGTGCAGGTGCAGTGTGAACCATAGTCTAAACTCCTAGTATCCCCCTTAATAACCCCTATAGTAGTCCCCTATGTAATCCCTTATAAACCTCCCTTGAAGGAGTTTATGAACCCAAGGACTCTCTCCTGAACCAAGCACAGCCCCTGAGCCAATCTTTGGCACCTCCCGCGGCATGCAACCAGCCTCAAAGGCTTATTCATGTTCAGAGCCAACTCTGCATTGCATGCGTGGTTCGGGCCCATTTCCCGCTATAAGCCTGACTGGAGCTTCAGGCTACACATGTGTCTGTATATATATATATGTATATATATATATAACCTACTTGTAAATGTACTTACAAGCCAATTCTAGGCTCCCTACGTCCCCTACACCTGTTATAACTGGCTTGCGACAACCGTTATACTTGGGTTATACATACCAAAAAAAACACATCCTCGCTAGAAACTTGAATTTGATTTCATCCCTCTAGGCCCCTTCCATACGCGACAAAAACCAAAAAAAAGAACACCTAAGCCGGGAACCCTCAAACCCTGAAGCTGCCCCAGTTGCTCAGAAGACTAGATCGTAGACCCCTAAGTGCTATTTCCGCCCTGTACTCCCCGCATCTCAAACCCTAATATTCACAACTATGCTCGTCTTTTCCTTAATGAGACTTGGGACAACAAATCTGTGCAGGTTCTTGCATGAACCTCTCTCTCTCTCTATATATATATATACGCAGGTATATGCATGCATATACAATCATGTACACACATTTGTGCTACTTTCCATAAACAGGGGAACCTCAATGTAGACCCCAATATACTACAATCCTTACTATTGGGACCCAAAAGGGGACCCCTCATTTCCTGTCCAAGAATAAACCAGTAAACCCTGGACCCGGACCTCGCCGCCCGAGGCTCTTCGCCGCAGCTCCATTGATTCGGCCTTGAGCGCTTTGTCGCCTGGGATGAGGTTAGGGCTTTGTAGTCGTCGTCGTCGCCGTAGTAGTAGTAGTAGTAGTAGTAGTAGTAGTAGTAGTGGTTGTTGTGGTAGAAGAAGAAGTAGTAGTAGAAGAAGTAGTAGAAGTAGAAGTAGAAGTAGTAGTAGTAGTAGTAGTAGTAGTATGCGTAACATTGATAGTAATAAAGTGATAGCAACAGTGATAGTCATAGTAACAGTTTTCATATAAGTAGTCACAATGCACAAGTATGAGCGGACAAAATGCTAGCACAGCGACTTTTATGGTAACTTCAATTGCAATAGAAAAGTGATTGTGGGAGTAGGGATAGTATACTGGTGATAGTAAGAGTACAAGTAAGAGCAAGAGAGCTACTAATCCAACTACTCCCAGGACTTCTAGGGGCTATGCATGAGCAAGCCGGATTTGGGGCATCCAGGTTTCAATTGCGAGGGCAAAGGTTCTCATAATGGTTCAAGCGTGACCTAACTCCATACGCACATCCTCGCTGGTCCACCTTTCCAAAGTGTTTAGCATGACACAACTTCAAATCCAATACGCAGGCAAGATCAGCAATGCAGGAGTGCAATCCCTGCTAGGTAAACCAGGCATCATTGGAATCATTTTTCTTTCGGCTTTCGAGTCAAGGTCGGAAGTCTTGGGAGCTGAGGCTTCACGGCGATTCTTCTCTGACCCAGGCTTGGCATTTAGGCCCAGTCTTTGGGTTCTGAGGTTTAGGAGCTCAGTTTGTAGGCGTTGGCAATCCAATGATCTTGGTCAGGCAGCTCATGGACGATGCCACGGGCTCCAGGGCATTGATCGCCTTGCCAAGCAAGCTTCATTCACATGAGCGCGGATTGCTCTCGCCTCTAGTCTACTGGGGCTAGTCTGGTTCAGGGACAGTTAGGTCCTACTTGTGGGTTTTGGGGGTTGTATAGAAGGTACTTGGGGGCTACTAGAGCATCTAGGAATGTAAGCACTCCCAGAAAAGGCGCCCATGCTTTTTGGAATCTTCATTTCCGGGAGCTGGGCCTGGCACACCAGCCATCAGCCTAAATGTTCGAGGCCGCATAATACTAGGAGCCCAAACAGGACAGGCCTCCACCAAGGGCGCAAGCCGTCGCCGAGTTTGCTCTGCAGGAGCCTGCATGTTTAGTTCAAATTAAAGAATGCCCGCTTTAACCAATGTTGAAAACACCTGTCTACATTGGTTTCTTAGAAGTGGTCGGGTGAAGGAGCTGGAAGAAAACCGCTTGCCTCCAAGCGCTCTTGGACTGATTGAAACTCTGAGTACTTGTTGGAAGAGACCCAGCTCAAGACTCCTAAGACCAAGATGTGCTCAGGGATGCAGAAGCTCCCCTTCATGCTCCAAGTGCTTTTTAGATATAAGGGCTCTGGACGTAGGGTTGCGTCGGATGAGCAGACCTGATACTCCCTTTCCGCAGCCGGAGACGAACAATCTTGGCACGAAACTGAATTAGGGCGAGCTCGCCGAAGGGGGCCTGTTCTCGAAACATGCGCCCAAACGTATACTCCCATTGTTGCCACTCTTATCTGTAAAGCCTGTGAGAGGCAACACGGGCACGAAAACCTGCTGAAGCATTTGATACCAATACAATAATGATAGTACTGATTAGCAATAATAATACTAGTAGGGGTTATATAGGGGATATATTGGGATACTGGAAACGCAAATGGAAACTACTGGGGGACCCAGGGATGCCTCAACGCACAAGAAGATGAAAACTACCGTCGTATTTTTGAGGTTATAGAAGGGATAATGGAAAAGAAAATGGAAACTAATCACTATAGTCTTTTGGGGTTATATAGGGATAATGGAAAACAAAGTGGACACTACTGTGGCATTTTGGGGTTATATAGGCATAATGGAAAAAGACAATGGAAGCTACAGGGATGCCTCAACGAAGGAGGACGTAATGTCAGCCAACTGACCAAACCTCGGCTTTCTGAAGCAGGGCAGACAATGGAAGAGCAAATGGAAACTACTGTTACTATAGAATCTTGGGGTTATATAGGGATAATGGAAAAGAAAATGGAAACTACTGTGGTATGCTGGGGTTATGTAAAGATAATAGAAAAGAACATGGAAACTACTATAGTATGTTGGGGTCATATTAGGATAATGGAAAAGAAAATGGAGGCTACCATACTATAGGGTTACATAGGGATAGCGGCGAAGAACGACTTGGACAGTTGGTGCCAGAGTCTCAATCGCTTGTGTAAACATGGGTCTCCTGGCTATCGGAAATTGTGGATTGCCACGGATTTTTCGTTTCGTGCTTATGCGGCGTAGTCAAGGATTTTGGGTTTGCAAACGTCAAAGGCACCTTGGCGGGGGTCCCTACTAATGAGGATTATAGCAGTTTGGTGTCTATGTTATATTAAACTAGCGCGTAGTTTCTAGGGCTTAAACAGTCATGCAAGATGTTTCCATCAAAAATATCAAACCTAGAGTGAAGGTCATAGGCATCAAACTATGAACCCATGTGCTCCGAACAACCTTGCGGAAACGTGAGCCCCATGAGCGCATTGCCTCCAACTGAGCTTTAGTAAAAACCTCCTGGTATCCCTGTTAGTTGCCCCGATAGTAATCCGCGATTCAACCCTTTTCAAGGAGTTTAGACTCTAGCTAAACTGTAGACTGGCTGCATGCGCCTAGATGTCCGCAGGCGCCGCCCCGAGGCCGCCGCGGCTGCGGTGGCCGGAAGGGATGCGATCTGTCGCGGCCTTCTTCTGAAGCACCATTTTAGGGTTTAGGGTTTAGGGTTCAGGAGGAAAGCTCACGGTCAGTTCAAGACGTCTATGAGAACACTGTATAGAGGTGCAAATAAGCCTCCTCAGAATTATTGATATAACCAAGGGACTGAGGGCCGCATATGGTTACACGCAAAAAAACACACATATATCTACAATGCCAACGCCAGTAACGTCTGGGTGCACTGTCGTACCCTGTTACTTACATGATGGTCCGGTCCTTACATGTCCTTTGGCTTCCAATAAGCCCCCGTCTCCATAGGTTCCTCAAACCCTAAACCCTAAATCGCCTCCATGAGCTCTTGCTCGTCTGCAAGGCATGCTGTGGCAGTGGGGCGATTCCCCGCATTTGCGGGTTCCATGGAGCGATGGCAGCCATTTGAGCTATAGTCTAAGCAACTCAAGGGGGGGTATATGTTTAGGATTTAGGGTGTAGGGTCTACTCTTTAAAGGGGGTTATATATGGGATTGTATAGGGGACTATTACAGGGCTTATTAAGGGGGAAACTCAGAGTTTAGACTATAGCTCATGTGGTATGATCCTTTTCCAGTCGTAGGTGCTACAATCACGAGTGCATCAGAGAGGCCATAGCTTTGGCACATACATCTCACGCCTCTTCAGAAGTGATGATAAATCGCAAGCCATAGGCAGCCATAGGCTTAATGCGCGACTTGTGTTTGAGTGATTTGAGTAGATCGGGGTGGGGCTGAAGCCCGGCGTGGAGCTGGAGGCTGTGATGTCTCGAATACAGGACAGAAGTGAAACGCGTTCAAGGGCAAAGGATCCAGGATTCCGCGTACAAGCTGCTTGACAAAAGGACCACATATGCTAGTAGTTTTGACGGTTGCCTCTGCTGCTGCTGCTGCTGCTGGCTGCAGCTTGTGTCTCCAGCTTGAGCAGAAACTGCTTAACCAGAACACTTGGGAGGGCATGTTCAAAAGTTTTAACCCTCCTCGTTTTCATGGTTTCAAATGGGCGGACATATACAGTAGATGACGCTTACCCACAGAATGATACCTGTCTAGCACATCCCTGGGTTCTGGGAAGCCATTGATGACGCTGCCGTTTGTATAGTCAATGAGCCGATGCCTCTCATGTATCTGCACATCCAGAGACCGCTGAAATCGGGCTGGCATTCGACACCTGGACCATGACAGATGCGCCTTGTGTGTCGTGCGTTCTCCGGTCGGCTCCTTCTTCTTTGCGTGCTGGCACACCCGCTGTACTTCTCTGTCATGTTTTGCTGCCATACCTCGTACCTACCCTGCAAAGACACTGCGTCAGTTGGAAGTGGACGAGGTTCAAATTCACCAGCATACTTGCAAGTTTGTCTCTAACCAGACGTCTTCCTCGGAGAAGCCCAAAAGTCCGGACATAGCAATGATCACTGCCACAGTCCGCTACTTGTTAGTCAGTGTTAGCATGGAACTGTGGGCAAGTAAATGATTCAGAGTAAGCCACCAGGCACTACACGTGATATGCGCAGCAAGCAAATTACAAGAATCTGGGCAGAACGTCCAAACCAAAGCCTACTCAACGCGTGTCTTCAGATTTCATGCGTCTGTGGGTATGTAGTTGCACCTTGGCAGCCAGGACGGACTAACTTGCTGCATCACCCTGAAACACGGAACCGAGGGGGCAGAAGAGCGACTTGCAGGATGCAGCCCAAGATCAGCACCTCACTCTTGCATGTAGAGCAAGAATACCATACAATCTATTTCTGCTCAATTACACTGAAGCCAGCCGTACGTCCTATAGCCCTGAACCCCAGCATGCACCGCGAGGAATGTTTAAAGCGTTAGACTGCTTCCCCGCTACGGCTCACATTGGTCTTGGTGATTCCTAACCGAAACTCCCCGTACGAACTCCAAATATGCTCAAATATGCTGTCTACTCGACAAGCTGAAGGTCTGCCGCAAGCTCCCATGCTATTTCAAAGAGTGTGGCTGTTTATAGATCCCATAGCCATGCATCAACTAGCCCGAGGATGACAGTTCCGCAAGCCCGACTGGGTTCTGCGCGCCGACATAAAGTCCCTGAGGTCCAATGAGAAAGCCTTGACCTCACGGATTGTCGGCTGCCCTCCACCCCAGGAGGGGTGAGGCTTTCAGCTTCTGACATGGTTTAACCAGTGATGCGCGCAGCCTTTTAATTTTCGGAGATCCCACGGCTCTTGACCTTGAAGATCGTGAAGAAGAGTTCTTCCCCAATGTCTTCCAAAGAAGTGCAAGATGCAGATGTTTCCAGGCTTTGAGGTTGGCAAGCTTCAGGTTTTTGAGGTGCCGAGCGCAGAAGAAATGCTGGAGCATCTAGAGACTCCCAGGGTGCCATGCTCTATCTTGGGTCACCTTTGAAGCCTTAGGCACAAGTTCGTGCTAGCGCCCGATGCCTTGCCGGGAGGAGCCTATTGACTGACCCTATGTACGGTATCTTTGCAGTTGCGAGCTTGTGCTCCTAAACCCCCAACCCTATGATTTCACGAAGTTCTGCTACCTGGGCGGCGACCTCAGGGTGGTTTTGGATTCCGTAGCCATGCCCCAAACATGTGCTGATACACCTGTTTCTTTCCGTGTTCGGGCTTACCCAGGTCCGGGGGCCAGCGCTAGCCCTTGCAATGATCAAGTCTGCCTGCTTGCTAACTCTCTGACTGCAAGCCTACTATCCTGCACCGTGCTCGTACCAAACAGCCTGCATATATGATCCTAGCGCGGCCAGCCCCCCCACTCCCCCTAATTGTTCCCCCCTGTTCTACGCACAGCTGATGATTTTCGGCTAGGAATAATGGAAAAAAACATGAGATTTCCTACCCGCCCCTACCTGTGGTATAGTTAGGGGTTTGGGGTTCGGAACATCCCCCCTTGGTGGCTATCTTCTAGGCTCTAGGCTCCGACTAAATGATTACCGCCCGCCCCTGTGGTCATGTGGTCTGCGGTCTGGGTGTTGTGGTTTACATGAAGGTTTGTAGCAGGCTTATAGAATAGTTGTAAGCGTTTATAGCCTATTAGCGCAGCCCCCCGCCCCCGGCTGTGGTCCTGTGTCCTGTGGTCTGGGTCTTGTAGTTTACATGAGGTTTCTGGATGGCTTACAGAACGTATTTTTAACAGTTTATGGATGGCTTCTAGAAGGTTTTTTTACCGTCTACCGAGGATTTATAACAGTCCAAGAAGATTCCACGAAGGCTTGCACAGAGTTACAGTTTACAGAAAGTTGACATAGGATGAGGACCAAGCCTATCACTGTGACTACCTTTAAAAAACGCAGCAACAATGTAAGGCCTCCAAAACGAATCACAGTTGCCAGGACGGCGCTGAGGACAACCCCAATCCTGCGCCTGTTGGTATTTTTGATCGCGACGAAAGCACGAGGGGCTAAAAGCAAAGCCAGTTACCAGGATGCCGGTTTTGAGGCGTCAAGAACGACGACAGTTACGAGGATGGCGACCCTGAGGCATACCTGTCATTGTTGACACTTTCGAAGCGTTGAGGAGGGGATACCTGGCTGGCGGGGGAGGGGCTGGCGAACGGAGAACCGGGATCGTACGTAGTAGCTCTCTTCTCACGGTCCGGACAAAGGTTCGCAAGGATAAACTTTGCAACGGTATTTGACCCTAACTTTACCTGGCCCCTGCATGAGTTCCGCAAACCTATGTGGGTGGTTGTCAAAATTATGATCCCTTTTTGGGTACCTTAAATAATAGGTGCCGTATTATAATAGGGTATCCAAAAAAGGGACCATAATTTTGACAACCACCCATGTAACACAGCTTGTTTCCCTCTCTCATTAAGCTCTGAAGCGGCAAATCCTGGAGCAAGACCTCCTTTTTCCGCGCTGAAACGATCCAGTGGCTGGTTCCAGCATCTACGGCACTGGCCAGACTCTTATACTTACCATGCTCAAGCGTATATGCACTCTGCATTCGTCTTACTCCATGTAGCAACCCTGCTCAAAGCTAAACCCTACTCATGAACTGACATGAAGTCTCAGAGGTCGGTATGAGACCAGTCAGGTGGCGGCTTTATTCCGCGCTGCTTCAAGATCCTCCAGTGGGCAATCATGAGACAAGTTGGCAAAATGATGGTCCTTTTGGGGGGGTACTTTAAACACCGGGGTCCTTACTATCAACGCCATCCCAAGATGAATTACAATTCTGACAACCTTCCATGCGGTTTTGAAGGCCTTGGCCCCACATGCACCTCAACCCCAAACCCTTTCATCGCCAAACCTTTGAACCCCAAACCCTGAATGCCTCAAGTTACATTCCCGGACTTTCCATTCTTTGTTCCCTGATCGTCCGCTAAGTTGCTGCCCTCAAGTCTCCTGAGACCAAACCGACCCTAGGGTAGAAGGGGTATATCAGTGGTATAGGAGCATGTAGGGGTATGAGAGGTATTCACTGGGTAATTTAGAACCATTTCAATTCCCACTCTACGGACATCTTGGTACTATTCCCTATATGAACCACCATTTCGGGTGAGGTCGCTTTGAATTGCCCCTAAACCCTAAACCCCAGGCTCTCGTCTTTGCTTACCGGGCGTCGACATCGTCACGGACTTGGACAGCTTCAGATCCTCGAGGGCCCAGAACTGAGGGCTCAACGGCTATAGTCTAGGGTTTAGGGTTTAGGCTATAGTCCCCCTTAAGTAGATAAGGATATGGGGTACATGAGGATTTTATAAGCCATATTCCATCTACTTAAGGGGAACTATACACACGCCTCTAGCGCCAAGCTGTAGACACTCCTTGTCCAGCCCTGAGCAATTTGCCAAGCAAAACCCAAAGAAACAAGATGGCTCCGGCTAAGCCCTGAATCAAGAACCGCTTGCATTGCATTACATGCGGGTACCCTGTGTGACGGATATGACTTGCTCCATTAGATCCTATCAATTTCCACAGCTTTACCGCCTATCTCAACAACAAAGTTGCCATCCCATTTTAAATAGCCCTGAACCTCAAACTATGTCAGGCATAGTCAATAGTCTAAACTCCTGGTATCCCCCTTAAAAACGTCCCCCCATATACGTAATCCCCTACTATATAACCCCCTTTAAGGAGTTTAGACTATAGCTCATCTACACCCCAAACCCCTAAACCCCAAACCTCTCCCTCCCTGGCCCCCAGGTCCAATGGGGTTGGCCCACCTTTGCCGACTTTTGGCCTCTTGTACGTGCATACCTTGTCCCGGAAACTAACATGGAAACCCAAAAAAGGGCCTATAGAGACTAGAGTCCCTTAAAAGGGGGGGCTATATGGGTGTCCATGTTAGTGTGGGGGAGGGTATGGGGTTCAGGATTTTCGGGTTAGGAAAAGTGGGCAACCCAGCATTACCTGGAGCTTCATGGGCAATGGTAAGTGGGGTTCATGGTAGTCCTGATTTAGGTCAGGGATTGTCATCCTGTGTATATAGCCTCACACCTAGTTACCCATGCACCGACAAATGCGCCCCACACCTCCTTATTTTGATATCCGTTAATGACCGTGCGGGATGGGGAGGATCGGGGGCTTATTGCTTAGTGCTGCAGATCTACGATTGGGGGGTGGGGGGGGGGTGCTGAGTCTGCCTAGCTTCGGATTTTTGGGACTAGCTTCTCTAGTCCGTATGGTTGCTGTTTCTCAAAACTTTGAACATGGTTGCTCCGTTGATATGCAGGACGCTTAAAAAGAAACACCATCCTGGCTAATAACCGGCGACCCCTTGGACTGGAACCACAAAACCACTCGAAGCCCAACTGTTGCGTATGCGCGCGCGAATTGGGAAAAGACCCTATGCTTTTGGGGGCCCGTTGCTATGTTGACAGAAGTTCATTCTATCTTCCGTGCTTGCCGACAGAAGCCAGTGGTGGATTACGAGGTGCCTTGAACATACATTTTTGTCAAACAACTCTGTCTCTGCCATGCCCGATGTTTTGGGCAGTGCAGCAGAGGAAGCTGAGCTGGAGTATAGGGCATACAAGGGATACACTCCCGAGTCTGCCACTCTGACGGTTATGTGATTATGCGTCATGAATTAAGACTTGAGTGCGCCCGGTCTTCTTTTAAGCCAAAAACCACAAAGTAAAGGCTGCAGACTCTTTCGGAATCGATGACTCTTTCGGCATCGATCAACTGCGTCTATATATACATAGACCTATTGAAGGCAACTCTGGTGTACACCCTCCAATGACGCACATGCTTGGCTGGCTTCTGATTGGTTTGGGCACTTCTTCAAATCATGGTCCCCCTCCCCTTTATATACCACCTGAAACCGTCCTGATTTTCTGGAACCCCAAAAGGGGATCCATGTTGGGAAATCCCAATCCAACCAGTTGGCAAAATGGTGTCACATCTTGTGACAGAGCTGGCGCCAAGCCAGTGAAGCAGGTGCAGCAACGGTGAAACACTAATCCCCTTCCCCCAATATTAAACCCCCACCCCCCTCATATGAAAGAATCCCATTCTGTGGTATATTGTGATATATTGGGAGAATTTAACATTAGCGGGGTTGGGGGGGGTTCAAATTAGGGGGAGGGGATGAGGGCACTTTAGGATTTAGGGCCGCCGCCCTCAATCAAGGGTGCCCCGCTTGCACATTTAGGGTTTAGGGTTTATAGCGTTTAGGGTACTAAAGGGGCCTAGATCACCCAATATTTCCTTTTTGAGATCTTATTGCAGGTGCTCGGCTCTATGCCCTATGCCACCGTGATGCAATGGCATAATATCATTAATTAACTGGTTCTTCAAAGCCCTAGATACCACTTTCCAAAGCTAGCTTCCATTTCATTTCCCATCCATTCTCCTCCATTGCAGAAATACCCTAACCCTAGACCTATTCTAACTAGGCCCTAAACCCAAACCCTACCAAACTCAAACCCTATGAATCCTAAACAATAGAAACTCTAAATAACTGCTCCGACGAGTTCAGACTCCTATGCTCAAGCAATTTGAGGCCTTAGCCGGCCGTCCTTGTGTTGGAGTTCTGAACAAGGGGGCCCCAGGAATGCGAAGGGATCCGAGATGATCGTGGTTTAGGGTTTAGGGACCTTCTCAGGGATTGTTCTGCGAAATCCTGATGTATTCGCGTGGCAGGTTCAAAAATCTGCCCCAATCTAGATGCCAATTTAGTCCTTATTAGAGACTCCCAACTCTCCACGTATTACAGATATACTTCGAACCGCAACACGAATGCTTAAACATATTCAGCCCTTAAATAACCCTCCAACCATACAGCGTCAACACATAGAATCCGATAATCATCGCTACTGGCTACGTTTAACTTGTCATAATTTCAGAGCTTGAAAGAAGGCCATGGTGGTAGCATTGTCCACTTACCGCATCGCCATTTTGGGGTCGTTATAAATTGCCTTGGGCTGTGGGAGGTAAGGCTTCGATTCCGTTCGTGTCAGCTACTTGGGAGTTTCTCAAGAAGGCCTCTATAGAATCCTGAAAAGGCTTGCATCCTCATTATCTCCCTAAAGCCCCTAAGGGCGCTAGATTTTGCGAGACCCCTATAGATCTCACATCGCCTCAGCCTCCTTGAAAGGGTGGCGGAGGACACAAGATTTTGAGAAATCCCCAAGTCACGTAGATGAGCTCAGGATCGACTCCAGCGAAAGGCAGTCACTCATGACAAGGGCGGCCTCTGACAGGGGGGAGTTTGACAGGTTGCAGGGTTTGGAGTCTGAATTTTGGGGTTCCGGCTGTAGGGTGTAGGGCCAGAAACGGGTAAGAAAGCCACGTGCACCTAGGCTCCAGTTTTGGTCTGCCCCAGGATAACCCCAGGCTGCTTGCAGCATTCAGCTCTGAAAGCTAATGTCGCAATTTTGTTTGCTGCCGCTTTCCATAGCGGATCTCGGTTTTGAGGACTTGAGGCGAGGGATGTCATTGACATAACGGCTCCTACTGGGTTTATGGACGACTTGCTCCGAATGCATCAGGCAGCAGTTTCGAACCAGAAGGGCGGCTTGCCTTATATAATCTCCTCAACTAACCTTCCCAGGTCTCCGGCTGCATGTCTGTGCATTTTATAGACGAGCCCGCCTGCGCGAGGCAAAGTCGATCTCGGAGCCTCCGCTTAAACTCTCTTCTGAACCCTCTGTGAATGGGAGCCACAGAATGTCAGGGAGTCGGGTCAAGGGATCTACGCTACTGGGGGGACTCCAAGATACTCCAAGTAGGCTGAGCTCCATAGCGGTTTTATCAACCAGGGTTCTTTGCAGGGCTTTCCTGCGATCATTCGGGTTATAGTCTAAACTCCTAGTATGCCCTTAGTAACCCCCCTAATGCTCTCCTATAGAATTCTCGATCTAACCCCTCTTAAGGAGTTCAGACTATAACTCATCTGTAATTATCCTGACATCTGCGCTTTACTTGCGATCCTTGAGTCGGACGGAGCCGGACGTTAACGGGATTCCATTCAAGGGAGTAGCTGTCTGAATCGGAATCACCTCGCCAAAAAATATCCTCGCAGCGCACCCCAAGTCACAATAAATGTTTCCCATACTGCAATACACTACCATCATAAGCAACAGGAGCATTCATTCTTAGTGGGGCCGGGGGCTTTATCCTTATTAAGGCACAGGAGTACTCCCATACTAGCTGAACCCAAAATCCTAAACCCAAGGCCCCGAGCCCTAAAGCCCAATCCTCCCAAAGCATTCCAGCCTCGGGTCTTTGGGCTGGAGTTTAATGCCGCCATTCTGGGGTCCATGTCATAGTGGAGGTCGAAGTCCCACTTTAGCAGCCGTTCCTGGGATTCAGGGTTTCGGGTTTCTGGCGCTGAGTCAGAACTGCGTCTGCCGTGCGACGCTTACAGCTCGAGCATTGGTTGCACACCTCAAACCCCGAATCGCCACACTTTAGCAATGAACTGCCCTCTCCAGACATGTTATTACCGTTACTGAGCTGCGCCTCTGAAGACAAAGAAAGCACGCTTTCCCATGTGGATGTCTTTAGCGCAGCGCAACCCACAGTTGGGCCAGAAAATTGTATTGAACAGTTGCAGCTCCACCTACTAGTTGCAGTTACAGGCTATAAGAAGATAGATAGTGGAATCTGAACGAAGGAATTTCTGCCATTCGTGTTCCCCTTGTACCCCCTAGAACAGCTTGTACTACACAAAGGCGACCGCAATTTTGAGAAGCACACCAAATTACGAAACGGACGCTTCTGCCGCGATGCTCTTTCAATCTGCTGATGCACGCGATCAGATGCTGCCTGCTCTGCCGGTGCAGGGTTCATGCTGCAACTTGCCGGTTTTCAGTAGGGCATGAAGCAATGAAAAACAAAGTGGACATAACTACAGGGCATTGGTGGCAATCATATCGGGTCTACAACAAGGATTCATTCCCCTATTCCCTGGTAACAGCCAGCAAATTAAACTTTATACTTTAGACGCTGCCTTCTCTTCGTGTTCCTGTTTTCCTTCTTTCTGGTTCTCTTCATTCGTGTAGAATTCAGGGTTTACGGACTTCGTGCTCAGGACTCAGGGTCCGGGATCACGCAGGCTCCTCAAACATCGTTCATGAGTCACAACATATCACGCTATAGTAGAGGGGCGAGCAGTGGCCGCAGTAGTGTTGCCTGGTTCTGGCTGCAGAAACGCTACCGCCCTGAGCACGCACCCCTTGACAAGCTCTTCTCATGGTTCTCGTAGACCCTCACTAGAGGCTCTTTTTTCTGAGGAAACATGCTCCAAGGAAGCACAGTGTGGTCTCGGACAGGCTCTGGCCTGTAGAGTAGCTTCCGACGGGTCGAGAAGAAACACGGGCGTGCCCTTTGGAGAGGACGGCGATGCCAATCTGCAGAGCAAAGACGTGCAACGCATTGGCAGAAGAAGGTTTTAATTCTCAGGGTTACCGCGATCACTGCGAGTGCCGCGAACTCATCTGACTCAAGCAATCCGAACCCTTACCATGAGGAACCCCTCCATGTGTTGCTGAAATACATTATGCCGCGACTCATTGATCAGACTACTATTGCTATCTATCTCATTCCCCCTTGCAATATTACCACCACCGTGCCCCCTTGGAGTACATATTCCAAAGAAGTACCTGGCATGGCCCCAGGTTGCGTTTCTCACTGCAAAAATGAAGCTTTTCTGCCAAGAGGCAGCCGAAGAGAGGGTGATTGTGGTGGCAGAGGAGAAGTCGGAACTGGACCTGGCATTCTGGGTACTACGGGGTACCATCTCGAGGTCTACTCGAAATACCCTCTAGCAGATCTATATACAAGAAAGCTAGGACTGTAGTATCATTTTGGTACTTATCTGGGCCTAAACCCTAAGCCCGTATGTCAGCGATTAAGGCTTTGGAGGTCTGGGGCTTAGGGCTCTCATGTACAAAGTCACCACCCGCCGGACAACGAAGCCCCGATTTGACCCGAGTTTTGGTCTAGATCCTGAAGTTTGAAGGCTTAATATACTATAGTAATTTCCATTTTCTTTTCCATCATCCCCACGTAGCCCCTATATATGCGCATATAGACCCAAGATACCATATAGTAGTTTCCACGAAGGGCCAGGTAGCCGCAAGGCTTGCCTATATAAAGCTCATCTACCTTCTCAGAAAAAGCTGATAACCTCAACGCAAGTCAGAACTAACGACTTCATGGCAAGTCAAGAATTACGCTTTCTATCAAAGCCTGCTATGTGCATGTGAGCAGTATCGAACAGCATAGAACTCCTTTAGCATCAGCAGCTCCTTCCCGGATAAACCTCCATACCATACCTAACGCAATGGCGACCAACGTTGAAAGTCTTCGACCCTGAAAGCAAATCTTCATCCTTGGGCCCTACATCGCAACATACCAGCGGCCTATACCTTCCAAAAACAACAAAAACCATCATGTTTCTAGTCTCATTACACGTTTCATTGCTACTGCTACCGCCGCGACCGCGGTTGAGATTCTAGTTGTGCCAGTACAAATACGGCTACTGCTGCGTTTTCTGCCACTACTTCTATGGACTACGAATTTCCGCGCACTAGGATATTACTACCCACAGCATCCCACAGCCCTCTAGGATCCAAAAAAGTCGAGCCTTGCAAAGTGACCCCATTACTAGATTGGTGAAATGAGGGGATTCTTGGAAGGTTTTTTCTGGAGGATCCTTTGGGAATCAACTTGATGGCCCGAACCCTGTAGTACTTTCCATCTTCCCTTCCATTATCTACCCCTGTGAATCCCATTAAAGAGGGTATGACCCCCTATGAATGCTCCCCTAGCCTCTAGGGACAATCCGAAACTAGGCATAGTCTGTTGTCGTCGTTTTGTTCTCATTCTTGCTGAGGCTGTCGGGAGAGCAGGACCAGCAGCAGTAGCAGTAGCAGTAACACGACGGATGCGAGAACTTCTGCAAGACTCTAAGTACCCTAAACCTTGGGAACTACAGTATATTGAGGCTGTGCAGGATTTCAAACATCAGCGGTAGCACCACAGCAGCGCAGAAGCACTGACGGTAGTGACCTCCGTACCCCCTAATAACAAATCAGGAGCATTTACTGTCAGGATTCATGCCCTTAACCCCTACTGCTGCCATCAACATCTTTATGATCATCAACGCCAAATGCACCTGTTCTTCTTGTGGCTACCGACCTTTTTGCCGAACCCTCCGCCCCAAACCCCTGAAACTCCTAAACCTCATCCCTAGCCCCCTGGGCCTGGAGGCTTTGGCTCCTTGTCAACCTCATTTGCCACCACACCGGCGGCACCTTGGCCGGCAAAGCGTCTACAAGGATAAGGATTCAGGCATTTCAGGTTACCAGGTTTACGCAGGCAGCTAGCTTCCTTACAGCAGGAGCGGTGTCAGATGGAAGTCTTGATGCAGGTTCATAGCTAGCTAGCTCTCATCATCATCTCCTTTGGATATCGAAGATGCTCCATGCGAGGCCCATGTATTTTGCAGCGTGGCCACTTCAAATTGCAAGCTTAGCCTCAATTACGCTGCTACAGCGCCAAATGCCAAAGACCCCGGAAAAATGCCAGCGCGTACAGGCAGCATAGGCAATACAATCTTGAACAATGGCACTCGCGACCTTAACTACTTGCCGCTCAAGCTGCCGATGACGCTATAGGAGGTCTTCGAAAGCCGGTGCTGACCTACTTACATCCTTGCCTACTTACTTACTTACCTACCTGCCTACCTACCCACCTGCAAACTGCCTGCTTTGCTGCTTTGTCCCTACCCATGAAGCTCCAAGCAGACAAAGATAAGCTCCCAACCTTGGTTCTGCGGCCTTCCGGCTCTTGCGTTCACTGCGGAGCCTCTGCATCCGGGAACATATGCTTACTTTGACTGAGGGCCCACGGCGTCTGGTCCCGGAGTCATGGTTGACGGTTTCGGGTGGCAGCTGCTCGTAATTCTTAAATGTGAGGAGGGGACTTGGGTTGACACTTCCGAGCCCGAAGTGGAGACTACGCTAACGTTCAGGCCTCAAGTAGTTACCTCCCCATTGATCACCACATCTGAGAAAACCGCTAAATCCTGAGGCAAAAAGCCTGCTAATACGGTCTCAGGACAGCTCCCCTCATAAAACACAGTCTGACTCTCCAAGTCTCCATGAATGCCGACAGCTCTTGACAAGGATTCAAGATAAGATCTGGAAAGCCGTGGTTATGATCAAACGACTCCTAGTCCTAGTTGTGTTTACAACAAAGCCCAAGACCATCCCTTGAACAGAGACAAATCGGATGACATCAAGCCAACATTTTTTTAATGGTGAAGAGCCCCTACAAAGTCAGATGTCACATAAGTGAGCAACTCCCAACTAATAAGCTTCAAACATATGTACCAATATCATAACATTACAAGACACATGGCTTAACGAAGGTCATGCAAACGCCAAGATAAGATGCCTATCAAACATGACATGAATCTGGACGTCACTGTTTGATCATGTAATAGACTCAAGATTAATCTACCTTGTCTAATAACCCTCCGCCTCAACCCTGCTAATCAGAAATGTTCCATGATGTGTAATGGCACTATATTTGGAACATTCACCATATGATCCCCATGCCGTCCCAGTTTCTATGTCATTTTCCACATTCAACATTCCTTTCCATTTGATTCTCCACTAGTCTAACTGGGTGGCTTATTCAGGGGGTGTCTGGGGTTGTCTATTTTTCAAGGTGCGATGAGAACTGAAGAGCCAAAGCTACGGTCAGATTGTCCCAAAATGTTCCCAAGAACAGTAACGAAAAATGATAATGATACAGGACCCATAAGGGGTATGGCTAGAAGGTTGACAGTGAGCCGAAGCCCTAGAACTTTGAATCCCACAACCCTAAACCCTCATTGTGTCTGGATGCTGCTGCTAGGTGATGCAGCTGGCGACGCTGCCGGCGAGCCTCTTTTCTTTTAGGAGGGATGTCACAACTGCTGTCTAGGGAGTGGAGACGAACGCGCTCTGCTAGTTTACGCCGATAATGATTGAATTTAGACTTCGTACTTGCAGCTGCGCGGAAGGAGGATTTGTCGAGGGGGAAGGTTACAAACATGCATTGGTGACATGCAGCGATGTTGTTCCTACATAGCTGGTTTTCATTCCGAATGTTGACGCTGAAGCCCGGCCTATTCCTTGAGAAAATGCAGAGGTCTAGATCCTTCTGGAATTCATGAGGCTTTCCTAGCTACCCTCAACAATCATCTGAAGCCCTGAGAATCCGCACCAAATCCCTGAGAATCTTTGAAATAAATACTAGAGGCCTCATAACCAACAATATGCATCTGATGGTCAGCTCCTCATAAAGCTTCCTACCCCCACCAAGCCTGGATCTTTCTTGCCGGCTTGTTCGGCCTCATTGCCCCTGCCTGTTTCAAGGTGCTATCAACTTGCCGGTCCTTGTTGGCTTCTCAGATTTGCGTCTGCATTTGGAAGTACATCATGAGTGTCCAGCTACAGCTGTTAGGCTTACAGGGGGTTCTTTATTCGTCTTTAGTGCAAGATTTTGAATCTACATGAGCCATTGTCTAAACTCCTAGTATCCCCCTTAATAAGCCTTATAGCAGTCCCCTATATAACCCCCTTTAAGGAGTTTAGACTACGGCCTACATGAACTGTCACTGTCAGCTTGAAGACTGCTCCGGGCGGGTTGTGTCGGCTGTGGGGACAAATCTCGCGTGGAGGGTGGCCAAACAAAAAAGCATTGAAGTCCATGAGAAGACGGGCTTCCTTCTTGAAGCACCCTTTATTGGGATAATGGAAAAGAGAATGGAAACTACTACAATGGAGAATCAAATGGAAAAGAAAATGGAAAATGAAATGGAAATTGGTAAATTAAAGCAATGGGCTGCCCACTCCTTTGCCACAAAGTCTAAGTAGAGTCTTCACATCAAAGCGACTATTCCATGCAGGTCGTCCTCAACAACGGGCAACCCAAGACTGAGATCTTGAGGGACCATGCCACAAATATGTATTGCTGTGGGTACTAACTACCCCGCCTTGGTTCCCCTTGATTGGCCAAAATTAGCCCTAACTATCCTTGTATATATCCTGAATCAAGGGGAACCTGTAGGGGTACTTCAGGGGCTTTGGAGGAGGGATATGGAGCGTATGGGAGTCCGCTTCGTAAGTCTACTTAGTAACAGGGGCTAGGCGGCCGATAACAGTGGCTGTTGCGGATAGTTAGTAAGCTCACTAAATCAAACTACAAAGATGGGCTTCACACAGCATCTTGGAAGCCCTCTACCTGGCAGTGTCCATCAATAGGGAGCTGAATTACACTTGGGCAAAATGTTTTTTTAAAGAAGCCTTGAACAATTTTGGGACGCCCCTAATCCCTCCCCTGAGAATGCACCTCCCTAACAATAACACCCCCAATACGGTACACTTATTAACCGGTGGAAAAATCTTTTCATTAAGGGGGAAGTGGAGGGTTGATACTGGGTACTGCCCCCACCTGTAACGGTCTATATTAGCATACTAAGGGCTATATATATATATAACTATATAATGACCATTCTCCAATCGTTACAGAGTTCCTAACCCCAAATCCTAAACCCTAGTGCCCATCTATATGATTATACAGTGAACATGACCCAACTGTTACAGAGCTCTTAACCCTAAACCCTAGTACCCACAGCTTTTTATTAGCGGGAGGTGGTTCTAGATCCTGGCCTTGTGGGGTGTCCTTTTCGTCGGCTTGCCTACCGCATCCTGACGAAACTCCGCCCAAGGTACTCTGGATGTATCTATCTCGCCTAAGATAGGGGCTTCCCAAAATTAGTACCATTTTGGAGGTCCCCAGAATAGGATTATCATAAACGACCAGGTACTTACAATATGCAGTTCTTAAGGACTCCTAGCAGGTGACGAAGGCCTCTTGAAAACTCTCAGATCTTGCTGCCTGCTTTGGGACCCTGGCAACGATTAGGATTTCAGATCCCGCTAGGCTTGAATATGCACGATAAAAAACTCATTCATATATGGAGCGCTCGAAGGTAAGGCCTCAAGTTTATGACATGTGCTTGACGTGCACAAGACTTATGTAGGTGATGCTGGCAGCGATTGAGGCCCCCACAGCGTTCAGAATTAGTGTGGGCTCTGGAGCTGCTAGCTGAAGCGTGTCGCTATAACAAGAGCGGACAAACAAGCTCCTTGTCTCTGGGACCTGAATATGATACGTGTTGTTCTTTCCTTCCGCCCTTCACTACCCTTCATATGTACAGCTGCGTACTGACCTAGACGCTGTGTGAGCACGCTCAGGCCTGTGAAAGTCGCAAAGTTCTTACCCGCTGTCCCCTCACGTCTTGTTTAAAAGCACTTGGTCGCTGGCTTGGGCTGGATAAACGAAGTCATCAAGGGCTTGTCGCGCCGGACTTTGTCGCAAAACCAACCCTGTGTACAAACCATTTGTCGCGGGAGGGTCCATCCAAGTCCTGTCCTGTTATACTATAAGCCGACTTGTTTTGGCCAATGCTTCGGCTTTGAGAATATTGGTAGTTCATGAACACTCCTGGAAAGGTTGCAAAAGCATGGGGTCATCGTATAGCTGTAATATATAATATAGGGTGCCTCAAAGAAACCTCAAACTGATATTGCTTTTTATTAGCCCCTTAGGGCGAAGGGATTTGCTGGGCTTGGGGAGTGAGTCCTCTGCACGGGCGTCAAGGCTTCATAGTCCCCTTATACTAGACTGATCTTCAACACACCCCCACCCCTAATATTAAATATGCCCCCTCACAAAAAGTTTCTCATAAACAGATTTAGTGTTGGGGGTAGGGGGGGGTTGTTTAATAGTAGCATGAGGGGTAGCCCTTACTTTAAACCCTTTTGCAACAGGCTAAACCTAACCCCTAAACCTCTAACCCGAAAACTTGCTTAGTAGCAGTAAGGGGGGATCATTAGATTGTCACTGCCCGCAACCCTAACACCCAGATCTTCCGACAAGGGCTTCAGGCGTTGCCTTGAGGATCTATCGGGCGGTTAATACTAAACATGCTGCATCACCAAGTACTTATACCACTCGGAAGTATGGTGAACTCTCGTCTACTGAAATCATGCAGGATGGGTCTAGAACCCTAAACCCTAAACCCCTAAACCCCTAAACCCTAAACCCTAGGGCCTAGTCTAGGCTTCAAAGCTCAGATTTTGTGTTCAAGTCCTGTACCTTGGCTGAACTTAGGTTTGGGAAATTGAGGACTGACCTGTGTACAGGGGCTTAGGGTTTAGGGTTTAGAGTTTAGGGTTTAAGGTTTAGGGTTTAGGGTTTAGGGTTTATGGTTGTGTACAGGGGTTATATAGGAGCTATATAGAAATATAAAGCTGTATTGCAGAGCGCGCGTGTTATCCTGAATAGCAACTACAACAGACCATAGGTTGCAAGCTGAGCGATATGACCATAACATAGTCTGGTTCGGAATGCTAATACCACTAATACTAGCCTAATACTAGTACTAATAGTAATAAACATATCAATAGTAAGAATAATAATAGTTGCAATGGTAATACTAATGAATGATATTTTATAAGGTCACATGAGAAGTTCTGGTCACATGAGAACATTTATAGAGAAGCCCCAGCCCCCAAAGCCTAAACCCTACACCCAACTCCCTTAACTCTAAACTCTGAGCCCTACCTGAACCCGAAACCCTAACTAGTAGTTTCTATTTTCTTTACCATTGTCCCTATCTAGTCCCTATATTACCCTATATAACCCTATATAATCCTATACCGTACGAAGCCCTAATCCTGTAGGCTCCTGCTTGCAATCGCAGGTCTTCCATTCTCTGCCCGAGCTGCCTTGGGTTTTGTAAAGCAAGATTTGATACCCTCGAAAGGGATCTATAGGGGTTATATAGGGTTACATGGGGTAATATAGGGTCTGCTTGAAGGTTCCTCCGTAATCAAGGATATCTAGGGATGTATAGGGATACAAAACGATTCGTATGGTTTGAGGCTTCGATCGGGGCATATCTAACTAGACTAATGGAAAACTAGACGGACAAGAACATGAAACATGACATGGACAATTGGTCTCACATAGCGGCTTATAGGGATTATGATAAGGATCATGAATTGGGTGACTTGGAGGTTCAGGGTGCACAAAACCAAGTTATAAGATATAACTACAATCAAACTGGCAGGCATTTATATAAGTCTAAACGGGTTTAAGGTAATCATAGCCCAATTATAAGGGGTATATATGTAGGTTTTATAGGTTTTAGGGTTTAGGGTACCTATACCCCAGCTATTCAGGGTTTTTACAGCACAAGGTTGTTTGAGCCCAGTTCTTAGGGGTGTATGCAGGGTTGTCATCTGGGGGGTATATTTATAGCGTTGACGATAATTATAGCAGGGCTAGAACTGTAGTCTCTGCAGTTGTAACCCCCCAAAAAAATAGGGGACTTAGGGGGCTTTTTATGTACTTGGTTCCAAATAGTACGTCTTGGGGCCATTGGGCTGAAAAAGGCAGGCTGAAGCAGGGGTTCTGTTGGTCACGTAGATATATCTACGAGGCGATTGTGGGTTTCATAGGGGCTGTGCGGATGTACCTGGAGAGCCATGGGGAACCATGGCGGACCACTTGAAAGTTGTATGGAGATGCTGTCGGTCACCTGGTGCAATAATGAAGAAGCACTCAATGAGTTCGAATTTGAAGCAGACCCTAGTTCCCAGAGCTGTTGCAACTGGCTGGCTAGTCTAAGGCTAAGGGCACCAGGGTCAACGCCAGGCATGCTGAAACAACTTGAGGCAAGCGGGTCCTTGGTGGTCGTACCCTGAACACAGAAGCTAAGCTCGTGCGCAGTCCGCAAGAATGGTGGGTCAAAAGCTTGCGGTCTCAGACACAGAGCATTTTTGAGCAGCTCATCCTGCCCTACTTGGAGGCGGGAGCGTACTCAGCAATCTAGATGAGACCGCAGCGAGGTCCTGCTGTTAGAATCGTTACAGTGTTGGGCCCTCCATAAAAGAACTTGACTCGAACCGCTACAGCGGCAGCTCTTGCATGCTTCCATGGGAGTTTCTGAAACTGGGGCGCCGCGATATAGACTCCGATATAGTAGAGTGCTATTGTAGGGACGCCCATGTAACATTTGGAAACCCCATATGAGCCATAGTCTAAACTCCCATTATCCCCTCTCCACCCCTATAGTAGTCCCCTGTATAATCCCCTATATAGCCCACTTTAAGGAGTTTAGACTATAGCTCATATGTGGAGTACGGTTCCCTTAGTAGTCCAAGCTTCGTCAGCTGTCCCACCATGGAGCGCAGAAGGATTTCCATGCGGCGGTCCTGCCATGCACGCTGTCCAGGCGTTTAGAATGTGGGTTAAGGTTAAGGGTTTCTATAATGAAAGAGCCCGCATCCTTACCATTGGGACCCCTAGTTTCTGGAAACTCCCAGGCACAGTTTTTTTAAGCTCCTGGGCAGGTCTCTCTGGGAGAGCCCAAATGGAACTACCCATGAACCAGTAAGTTTAAGGGGACGGTATGGCCCCTGCAGGCACATGACCTTAATCTGGGCAAGCGACTACGTGGTCAGGCTCTTGAATCCTTTACAAATTATTGGCTTCCTTGTATTGGCTAAGATCCTTGAATGAATTCCTATTGCTATTACGTAATATTGATGCAAAGCAAAATCCACCAAGCTCTAGCCCTCAGAGCGCTATTGGATTAATATCGAGTAGCTTTGTTTATGTAAGACCTTCACACGCGGGAAGCTGTAAAAAGACTGCGCTACTGTTAAGGAACTTAAGCTGAGTTACCATAATGGGATTAATAATTCATATCGTTTCCCTATATAGTAACTTGAAACCCTAGGACCTAAACTCTGAAAAAAGCAGCTCCTGAGCCTCGATCTGTGCTAGCTTGGCCTTCATGCGACGGTTCTCCTTGCAGCAGAAGGTCATGAAGGGATGTACGCTACCTCTTTTTTGAAGAGCGGAGGCTTATGCGAGCCAGTTGGCAAATGATTCCCACACTCACAGATTCAGCCCGAGCAGTTCGAAGCGCATAGGAGGGCAAGAGGAACCAGACCAGAAGACTTCCTCTGGGCTTTACACCTTACAGTCTATCTCCAAAGCAGACCAAGGCCCAGAAAGCCCAAACCTTCAGGGCACCGTTGCACCGTTGCGAATATGTACGCCATGTACGCCCAGAGCCGAAGCAATGCTTGGGAGCCCTGCTGCCTGTTCTCAGTCGAAATCCTTCAAATTTGAGCCAAGCCTCTAGGACGAAGATTCAGTGCACTTTCTGGCATGCGAAAAGTAGGATGTGCACGGCTACAGTAAGATAGTAATCTATTCATAGTCCCGCTGGTGACTATTGTCCTGCCTGTGTCCCTCATAGTCAAAGAGCATGAACCGTAAACCTACCCCAAAAAACAAAATCAGTTTTGGCATGCTATAGGGATTATATAGGAATAATGGACAAGAAAATGGAAACTACTTTAACATAATTGGGTCATATAGGGTCAGTATAGGTGGTTATATAAAGGTAATGGAAAATAACATGGAAACTACTAGTTGAGGGTTTAGGGTGTGAGGGTTTCGTGAACAGCATGTAGCGCTCGTGGCTACAGCTACAGTGCAGCGCAGTTTCTTGGCCATTCAGGATGATATCTTTGTGTCCAGGTTGGCAACCCAAGTAAGGATTTCTCCTTGCGAGATGCCTCCAGCGCCGAACCACGAACCCTGAACACTAAGCCCCAGAGCCTTTTTGAACCTGGGAAATATAAGGCTGCCAGGAAGTTGGAAGCATGGGACGCTGAACCCCCACACCTCCAAACCTGAACCCAAAATCCAAACTCCAAACCCCTTACACCTTAGTTGAAGACCCCTATGCCGTGCGGCATACTGAAACCGTGTCCTCTGCTTCGCAGGCCACGTCGATCGTCCGGGCAGGCCCCCGCAAATGCAGCACACCTGGTTCTATCGCAGCAAGGGCGCACCTTTCCCTTCAAAAATATAATGGTGAAAAGGGCACAGCATTGATCTGGGTTCTTTGTTTGCAACAGGGCCAACAGGCTTTAGGATTTGGGGGGGACCCCAAGAATGCAACTTCTGCATTTGGCCTGATGGATGCCATTGTGTGGCAGCAGAATTCAGAGTCCTGCCTACTTAAGCACTGAGCCCTTGCAATCGTCTATGAACATCGCCATCACCACCCCTATGATACTTTCAGCCCGAACCGTAAACCCGCGGTTTAGGCCCTATAGGGTGGAGCTGCTAACGGACAACCTTTAGGAGTTTCTGAAGACAACCTGCAAGAGAGGCCGTTGCTCATCCAAATTATCTGAGGGCAAACTCGAAGCTCTAATACAAACAGAGACCAGGAGCTCTGTTGGCACTGCCCTTTGCAGCTAGAAGTATGGGCCCGCAGTGTGGGTCATCAGTCTTCCACTTGTACTCACCCTTTATGTTGTATAAGATCCGTACAGGACCGCTGATACAGCATCGCCTTTGAAGAAAGCTGTCTTCAGCCAAGATGAACTATACTTTCTCCTGCAGGTTGGGGTATGTCGCGAAACATGCCCTACACATGCTTGCCTCATTTGGCCGCCGTCACGGCATCTGTAGCTCTAAAGCGTTACATTCTGAAGGCTGCATGCTGAAGACATGCGTGTGAGACAACCCAACAAGTGCCGAACATGTGGGGGAGCTTCTGAGGATGAAGGGCCAGTAGGGTCCCGAGAATATTTGGGGACTTCGCAAGAATTGGGGGACCACAGCAACACCACAAGTTGACGTAGGAACACTGATAACTATATCAGTGACCTTCAGGCAGGTATTAGTACACAAACAATACTAAAATGGGGTTTCCAACAATCAGCAATACGTATTTGGGGCTTCCTATTGCAAGGGGTGATTGAGCTATATAGGGGGACGCAAATTTTGAAGACATCAACATTCGGTACCTGCATGACAAACATCCCACGAATCCAGTAGCATGTGGAAACTAGTCACAGCTGTCACCCGCCTTCAATGAAATCGTCCTCTGTCACGTCCCCATCACCGTCTGTGTCGAGCAGCCGGAAGAAGCCTTTGTTGCTTAGCACTCACTCTAGGGTGGCCACATGCTTCATAAGGAACCCTGTCGGTCAACAGAAGGAAGCAGAATTCACATCTTTTGTCTGCTTAGCAGGCATAGATCATCAGGTGCCTACGATATGTTGCATACGAAGGCCAACACAAACAATGCGAGCGTACTTTGAGTTGAAATTCCGATATTCTCATGGCGAATCTCTGTACATCCCTGGACGACAGCTCCTCAACTGACGTCTACTAGGGGAACCTCACTCATTGTCTTCCTCAGCTTCGCTTTCCACTGGGCAATCGTGGCGATCCTGGCATCCATCGCACAGCAGTGCGTCGCACCTCCCGCATTCAAAAGCATGCCGCCCGCAACATCCGTGCCAGCTATCCGTTCCACTGCACTCGCATCGCAAGGTCTTGCCCTCCGCAAAGCACTCAAAGCAGTGTGACTTGCTGAAGTCCGGGCAGTCTTTGCATGGAACAAAGATTTTGTCGGGACCGCGCTCTGCGCATTCATCACACCAGTTGCCTCCGCACTGCTCACAACTAAAGGCATCACCCCCGAGGGCAATCCATGTCGTACACTTGTCGCACTTGGCGATTTCATTGTTCCCTACAAACTTTACCCAAGCAAAAATTTCAGGAAAGTACTCCCTGCTGCTGCGCCCGTCTCGCTCGGGCCATGGAACTTTACGTCCATCTTGATCCTGCAGGTCTTCTGCCATGTAGTGCTTGCACAAGCTTTCCCATAGCTGAGTCCCCTCAACATGTTGAAGGACTTTGTTAGCAACTTGCTCTGCCCTTGCAAGTTCCACGCCATCCAAGCAAGGAAGAACGTGCTTGAGGCATCTCTCCCCCATCTTACGATCAGGTCCAGTGGGGGCACAAATGCAACTTCGAAGTCAAGTGCGATACGTCCCTAACTCTGGCTGCCCAACTTGAGCCGTAAATCAGCAACCGTTCTGCGGATCTGAGTTGTACTTTTAGAGCAAGTGGTGTAGCTTGCAAAGCAACATATTGGATAGTTCGGGCTAGTTTGATCCGTGCACTGTAGGATTGACACTGTGTGGAACCAGATCCCAGGGGGAGCCCCTGACTTGTTTGCCATCTCCCCTTCTTTGATCTGTAATACGCTTTAACCCGGGTTTCGCGTGACAGCCGCGTATATGAGTCAAACTATCAAGGCAAAGCAAGTGAACAGCAGCCCACAGCAATTCTTCCCGGCCATGAAGATTGAATGTACATCGCCCAGATGAGTAGTGTCTTCTTGGTGATTGAACCTAGTAAGATCATATTCCTTATATAAATACTATACCCCAAAAGGAGGATAGAATCTTATTCTATATTGGGTACCATAGTATCCCCCCCAAAAATGCTACTCAGATATCTAGTGCCTTCTGACAACGGGGTGTCGCGTCATCACGTAGGAGGGGATCATGCGCTGCCTGAACTCGTTGCAGTATCCATGCGGTGGGTGCATGAGACGGACAAGGCAAATCTTTTGAGCATCCATGTGTAAGACGTGCAAGATATGAAGCTGACATCCCAAACGCCGTCGCAAAAAATAACGGGGCCTATACAAAGCGGACATTATAAAACCTGGGTGAAACTTTCCTCCAGGCAATTTCATTTGTTGAAAGGTCTACCTTGGATCCAGCCAATTCAACCACAAACTCCACAAATTCGCTTGAACTTCTTCCAAAAATTTGCTTTGATATCTTCTTCTACCGAACTTTAGGGAAAGCTCACGTGGGGAGTTCCTTACGCTTGAATCCTCCAAGGGGACCCCGCTAACTTCATTGTAGTAAACCCTAAACCCTAAACCCTCCTATATGGTGGTTTCCGTAAATAAGGGGACCCCAATATAGACCCCAATATACTATAGTCCTTATTATGAAGACCCCCAAAAAAAGGACCCCAAATTTTGGGAACCCCCCATATAGACTCCTAGACCCTGAGCTCCTTGGACAAGGCGCGCCATGCGTCGGCCTCTGAGACTTCCTTGTGCCAAGACGGGCCGTTACAAAGGAGCATGCATAAGGGTTATGGTAGTTTCCCAAAATAGAGAGACCCCAATCTAGACCCCAAAATACTATAGTCCTTATTATTATAGGGACCCCCAATGGGAAACCCCCTTATTATTGCTAGGAGGATGTGATTACATGAAGCCCTAACTGATCAGAGGCCTGACCTCTGGCTGAAAATACCAACAATCTGGAACATTCTCTGCCAGGATTTACATTGACAAGTCTTGGGATCAAGAAAATTCTGCTTGAACCCTCAAACCTAAGCCCCAAACCCTGAAACC